>VZSF01000212.1:0-19301 GCA_013398295.1 Chionis minor
GCTTTCTGGGCTGTGAACACACACTGCCAGCTCATGATGAGCTTCCCATCCACCAACACCCCAAAGGCCTTCTCCACAGGGCTGCTCTCAATCCATTCTCTTCCCAGCCTATATGTGTGCATGGGATTGCCCCAACACACATGCAGGACCTTGCACTTGGCCTTATTGAACATCATGAGATTTGCACAGGTCCACCTCTCAAGCTTGTCCAGGTCCCCGTGGATGGCATCCCTTCCCTCTAGTGTGTCAACCTCTCCACACAGCTTGGTTTCATCAGCAAATTTGCAGAGTGTGCACTCAATCCTACTGTCCGTGTCACTGCCAAAATGTTAAAGAGCACTGGTCACAGTACCAACCCAAGGAACGTTACTCATCACTGATCTCCACTTGGACATCGAGCTGTTGACCACAACTCTTTGAGCATAGCCAGTTCCTTATCCACCTAGTAGTCCGTCCATCAAATCCACGTCTCACAAATTTAGAGACCATAATGTCATGTGGGACAATGTCAAATGCTTTGCACAAGTCCAGGTAGATATGTCAGTTGCTCTTCCCTTACCTACCAATGCTCTAATGTCATCACAGAAGGGCACCAAATCTGTCAAACATGATTAGCCCTTAATTAAGCCATGTTGGCTCTCATTCATCACCTCCTTATTTTCCATATGCCTTAACAAAGTTTCCAGGTAGATCTACTCCATGATCTTGCTAGACACAGAGGTGAGACTGACAGGCCTATAGTTCCCCGGGTCTTCCTTTTTTCACCTTTTTAAAAATGAGCATTATGTTTCCCCTTTTCCACTCAGTGGGTACTTCAGTGGACTGCCACAACTTTTCAATATGATGCATAGTGGCTTAGCAACTTCATCTGTCAGTTCCCTCAGGACCCCTAGATGTATCTCATCAGGTCCCATGGACTTTTGCACTTTCAGGCTCCTTAGATGGCCTTGAACCTGATTTTCTCCTACACTGGGCACTTATTCATTCTCCCAGTCCTCGCCTTTGCCTTCTGCAACTTGCTCGGTATGGTTAGAGCCCTTACCAGTGAAGACCGATGCAAAAAAGTCACTGAGTACCTCAGCCTTCTCCATGTCCTGCATGGCCAGCTGTCTTGTTTCCTTCCTGAGTGGGCCCACATTTTCCCTAGTCTTCCTTTTGTCACTGATGTACCTTAGAAGGCTTTCATGTTGCCCTTGATAATATATACAAACAATCAATCATCCTATTTAGGAAAAATAGTATTTTTTTTATTTTGTAGGATATTCAAACTTTTTTGAAGTAATAGAAAGAAGTGTCTAAATACCTTTCTACATTTTTCACCTGAAAGTATGGGGGAAATGTATTTTTAAAAATATCTAGTGTTATTTTGAGCTTCTTTTATTTGCACGGTCTTCTATTTTTGAGAAAAAAACAAAGAAACAAAAAGAGCTTAGAAACACTGACAATTGTAAAGCACATTTAAATACGTGTATGTGAATGTCATTACCTAAAATTATGATTGTTCTCATTTCAATATTTTGTTTTACTACAGGCTGTCTGTATCTATAGGAGCAAGCTACACAGTGCAATGGGAAGGGATCTGAAGAGTAAGAGGGCTGATGCTGAGAAGCAGATGCCCACAGAGTGTCCTTCCTGAGAAGGGGGTGGTAGAGTTACTCTGGGCTAACTCTAGTCTCTGT
Source organism: Chionis minor (assembly GCA_013398295.1). NCBI lineage: Eukaryota > Metazoa > Chordata > Aves > Charadriiformes > Chionidae > Chionis > Chionis minor. The sequence goes on from VZSF01000212.1 coordinate 1,680, forward strand.
CAAGGCTTTTCATCTGCTTAGGTTTGTATCTGTACGTGTGAGGTATGACACCAATTACTGTTCCCTCTAAGTGTCCAGGATGCATTACAACTTAAGAAAAAAAAAAGAAAAATATTATGTTTCCAGCGCACTGCTGATGAAGCATGGCAGCCCTCCCACTCCTCACCCACCTGAGGACAGCAAGAGTTGTACACGAGTTTGTCTGGAGTGCAGACTTCATCAGGGACAGACACAGAGCCTGTCTGAAAGGGCAGGCTGCGCAGATGGTCAGCAACACAATGAATACATGCAAGATTTTGTATAATGCACTGAGGTGCATTATCAAGAAGTCTACAGATGCTTTGCCAGATATTTTTTTCTTATAAATTTTTACCTAGGACTTAAAAATGTGGCAATGGCCAACTTTGAAGTACAATGGCTAACACAGGAGTTGTGTAGCATTAGCTTAGCAAAATTCAAGAAAACATTAAGTAATTGAAATAACAGCCTTAACAAGAAGAAAAAACAAACACCTCCCTTCCCCCCCTCCAAAAACTCTTTGCCTTACTACTCCCTAAGTCAGTGACAGTTACCGTGGCACAAGCCATTTCTTATGCTTGCACCAAACACCATAAGCATTTTTGGGCATATATAAAATCTGCTGCTGCTTTGGTGGGAGGGACATCAAAAATAACAGGCAGTTACAGGTGACTGAGTTAAACAAGAACTCTACTTCAGTCACATCGTCCTCAGAGTCTGATTCCCCATATGCAAAAGTGTGTTTGCCTCTGTGCTAAAATAGGAAGATGATCAAAAATCAAAACCCATAATTTCTTACTAAGATAAAATTAAACAATGAATTTGAAAAATGTAAAGAGAAAAAGAGAAAAATATACTCCAATGTACTGACACACGCCAAATAACCACATTTTAAAAATGTAAAATTAAAGGCAGTGCACTACAGATGTTAATACTTTTGATGGGATCTATCTATCCATCTTCTCTTCATGTAGAAATAATGCAATTTTAAAGAAAAATACTAGATTAGATATTGACCTTGATATACACCAAGATGAAGAGACTGTTAGCTACAAAGCTAATGGCTTAATTTATTTTGTGGAATATTACTAAGGTAGGACTAAAGTAGGACTTTCTCTGATGATATAGTAAGCTGCAGCCCCATCAAAACAAATATTGGAGTTATCATTAAACTAATAGAATGTATTAAATGATTTTACATTTAATTGTAAAATAAAAATAGTCTGTAACTGCTTGCCTTCTTACCACTAGCTTTTCTTAAATCTCTTCTGGCTCTACATGAATGTCAGTCAAATACAGGTTTTTTTCACCTCTGGTAAGTTGAAATCTTCATCATAGATCTCTCACACAGTTTTAGCATCAGTAGTTTGAAGTCTTCCCCCCACCTATGTTTTGATAATAGATAATACTTTAGATACTTCCTCTGCCAAAGCAAAGCCTTCAAAATAAACTGTGACAGAGCTCACTTAGCAAGAGCTCTTGTATTTTGAAATGAGTATGTGTAAAAGAAGCCAGCAGCATATATAACTTCTTTCATCTTTTGGGGAAGAGAAGAATTAATCTCCTTGCTGCTGGAGTTAGCAGAATGGCACAAGCTTTCCATGATGAAGAAGTTAAGGATTAGCACACTGAATTAGGCTCAGTGTCCAGGTAATCCAACTCCCTCTCCCTGCTGTTCATCAGTTCCTGCAACCTGAGAAGGAAGCTGAAGAATCCTGCGGTGGGAATAATTAGATATCTTACAAATATTTGAGATTATCTTAATCTCTGAATCTTTATATTTATATATAGACATATATATATATATTTTCTATATATAGAATCTATATATATAGACATTCTGTTCTAACCAGTACATTCGAACAGTTTTCTGTTTTCTCCATAGAGTTAAAAAATTTATTTATACCACCTATATATGCACAAAAGAGAGACCACCTTTTTTTCAGAAATACATTGACCTTTTCTTTCTCCACCATCCTTTTAAAAACTCAATTAAATGGGTTTTTGAAAGGTGGGGCCCTTCAAATGTGAACCTATCAATTTCAAAGTTCGGCAGACACAAAACCAAAATATAACACAATCCTATTCCAAAGAGACTGTTTCCACAGAGTCACACAAATGAACATTCAATTCCAGCAGGAATGTTCGTACAGGTTCTGACAGAAAACTGCTTTATTGCAGGAAAAGGGCAGGAATATAACAAAAGCTTTAGGGGGTCTCTGATTTCCCGCACATTTACTACTTTGCCTATTAATTTAATATGATTGTGCAAGGCTTGCCTGACATGGAGGCTGGTTTTGGATGCCCCCAGCTGTGTGTTTGTGGGGGAGTCATGATACTTCAAAGACCATTTTAACAATTTGACAGAAACGATCCTGTATCTGCAGAGTTCTGGGGATCATTAAGTCGTACCAAAATACTTACTTATCTCTCAGCCTATCTATAGGTTCAAGCACACAAGTAGGACGTACCCGTTCTAGCAATGCAGTGGAGGGAGCTAGGTCTCACTAGTACACGTACTTCGAGCCTGTGCACCACCTTTGTGGTTGAGACTAAGCTTATGCTCAGGCATTTTGTAGATTTCACACGTATTTAGAAAAAAAATAGCTTTTCCTAAGAACACTCTTGATGTAGCTGGGCCCAAAGAACAGCACTACTTGAAGTTCACTACTTGAAACTTCAGCTACGCCTCAGCTGCCTGCTTTGCAGTGCTTGGTTTTGAGGACATTTGAAGAGTGTTCCCAGCAGATGTGCTATTGACCTTCTGCCAGAAGGGGCGGTAATTATGAAAATGGTTTCTGCTAGTCAACATGCTCATTCTGTCACTTAAGTATGAAGCATCTTCAGTAATGAATGAATATGCTGTAGTCTAGTAATTGCTTTCTTACTCATAGATTTATTTTTTTTCCCTTAAAAAGTCATTCTGAGATCAAAGTTTACATAAACATCTAAACATTGTAGGGCCCAACTCCCATTATACTGGTGCATCATGACATGGCTCAAAGAAAATAAGAGAGTCTCTCAGATTAACTAAAACCTATGGAAATCAAACTTGATACATTTTGAACTACCTCATCCTTCAAGTCATTTGAAGTATAATATGAAATTCTTGCTTGCCAGCATGCTCCAATATTTGTAAAACAAAGAGAAAAAAACCCCCAAACAAACAACAAACCACAATAGCTCTTGCAGATCAATATATTTCATATGATTTCCTTTTGGAACTGCCCTCTGTTGATTCTATTTTGCTGTTAGGATACAAATGAATTTTGTATTAACAAATAACTCATTATACGTACAGATTGTTATTTATTTGGCTATTCTAATCTGAAAAGAATTGGCATTGCAGGACATCATTCACAGTTTATGTGGAATATTGATAATATTAACTAATTGCTCTATGTTACTCCAGTTAATGCATGAAAATAGTAAGAGTAATTAACAGTTACACACACCTTCATCTCATTAACATTCTCAAAATATCATCTTTAAAAAAAATATCTGTTCAGCCTGGCTCATAAGTGAATTAGTACTGTATTAGATTCTATCTAACTATATATTCATTATAATCTAATGGCACTGATCCAGACTTAATTGCACTGTGATTAAATATTTATCTTGTTTTTAATGCAGCAAATGGAGCACGCTGATTATAATGATCAAGGTGTCTCCATCTGGATGCAGCAAAAGCTAAGGTTCACCCACTGAGTACAAAATGCTTTAGGTCATTCCTGCACATCTCCCTCTAATTCTGTTTTGTGGATTTCTATTACAGAGAGTAAATTTAAACTGATTGTCCAGCCATCTCCCAAACATTTTTTAACTAAATAACTAAAAAATTCTCTGACAAGATGATATTTAAACTTCATGGCTATACAGTGCCTTTCCTTAATAAATAGTCTTAAAGTTCTTACATTACGCTTCCATTGACTGAGAATGACAGATTATACCCAAATTTGAGGTGTGGTCAGTGTAGTAGGCAATGTAGTGATACTACACAGGGCGAGACTTGAAAATGCTTCAAAAGCTGGAGAAAGTGTTCAATGTACTACAAGATGTTTTCCCCAAGTTCGGTCTCATTATTACTCCTCAGCTTGCAAGCTTGAGAACTTTCTTTCCCCATTTTCAATGCTGTTTTTCAGCTCTTAATATCCTTCATCGCCTACATGTGTATTTCTGAATAAAGCCCACAGTATTCTTCTCCCACCAGTTATCTCATAAACCTACTGTAGCATATTAATATGAGACCTGTTCTGTATCTTGGCATGATGTTTCACAGGAGGGTTTTATCTTCCTAAAGAATACCTGCTTTCTTTACAGAAAGTCCAGGCTCAAGGCCTTTTCCTTCTTTTCCTTCTCTTCCTCTAACTTTACACTCAGGCAGCAGACATCTCCCTCTCTTGCTGACGCCAGTGTGAGGCTTTGGTGGCTACTTTCCATTTTTTGTGATTCGCTTCGCATCATTGTTAAATCCAGATTAATTTTCAAAAAGATTTTAGAAATATTTTCCAAATCTCTTTTTCAGTTAATTCTTGAATGGAAAAACCTCTGCAAACACAAAGAATCTTCTATTTTTTAAAAAAAATTACTGGAGGTCTGCAAAGAATTGAAGAATTTTGCATGTTAAAATAAACTGAGAATTATTACAGATTGGGATGTTCAAAAGATTCAAAGCAAAACTGGAGTTCTGACAACACTAGTGTCTACAGGCTTTTCATTAGAATAGACTCTCCAAATCAATTCTCTATATAGTTGAAAGAAATCCATCTCTATATTTATTGCATGGTCGATTGCTTAAGTAAAATATACCTAACCATAAGGAAATTATACATAGTTTGGTACCCAATGTTGAATCTCACTGACAGTTGGGATTTTTGTGCAACAGAGCTATTTTTATCATCATAATTCTTGTCATCATATATGAAGATGTCAGTTTGCATTGTTTCAGCGCACTTTAAACTGCCAGTGATCAGGACCTCTCATCTTTTTTCACCATGTTCCACTAATAACTGGAAAATGGAAAACACCTGAAAAGATCATGTGAACCATAATTATAACAGCAAATAGATTAAAAACTAGTTAGTCTTCTTGCTGAGCATTCCAGTGGGAACTAAAAAAGGTAACAGTCTAAACTTATGCTGTTCATATTTGTATGAGTCAGATCCTAATTATTAGTGTCGCATTAATGACACGGAAAATGCAGAAGAGAATCTCAGAGGGTGGTTATCCTTAGGACATGAAATGTTATTAAAAAGTGACGAAAGAGAATTAGTAAATGTTTAATATATATAGTCCAAAAAGGCATAAAGTTGTCCACAGCAGAAACCAAGGGAAATAGGCAAGACTTACACTCCAGTCATTTATTTCCCTTAGGATGCAGGACAGAGGAAATATATCCTTTCCTCTCTGCATTTTTTTCCAGCTGTCATCAAAACCTTCCCATTTCATGTACCCTACCGTAAATCCTTTCAAGTTCCAGATCTTGTCACTATTCTCCGACTCTTACTCCATTCTTAGCTAGGTCATCATTCTCTTTTCTCCTCATACCCCATTCCTGCTTCATATTGGTCTCCTGCCAACTCGGAAAATCACACACTGCATAACCATCGCAATTTAAAATCACAACCCATGTTTGCAGTTATGTGTCTTCAGTTTTTAAATTACACAGTAGAATCACTGGATGTCTGCTTCCTTTCCACCAGCTACATCCACAGCCCACATACAGAGTAATTGCTCTTGATTAATGTGATTCACATACATTCACATGCATGGATGAAAATACTGACCTACTTTGGTGGCTAATGGTAATAATTCCTGAACAGAAATACTGGAGATTAGTCTTTTGTGATAAACAATGCTTTAACTTAAAATTCCTTTTGGGGTTATTAAGCACAATGCAGGTGTCACCATTGTGTCTGAGCTTCAGTTCTTTGCACAGGTAAATTTTGCCCTCAGCAGAACCTTGTGCAGCGGCTGGGGCATAAGCTGCAGCACTCCTGAGGCCAGAAATACATTCCTTTAGGGAATGGTATGGCAGATGTCCTCTGGAGCCACGTCCTCTTTTCTGGTGTCCACCCTCAGATGTGGCACCGGTAGCTCACCAGCCACATCCAGCTTTCCTCTGGTTTGCAAGATCCACAGACCTGCATGGCCATATTCAGATGCCCATGTTCATCTGAGTGACTTCGAAAGATGAGGGCATGAACTAGTCAAAATTCACTTTCCCTCACCTCAATACAGGTGACCTGAGTGCACGTTAATATTCCCTTTCCAATCTACTCTAATCGGTAGCTGGGTATGTTTCCTGAAAGTGTATCCATAATATTACTCATCTGTTGATGGAATGGAGTCAGGCCCAGAAAAGTTCATCTGGTTGGAAAACATGGATGCTGCAGTTAGGTTTTAAATGACAAGGTATAAGACCAATATATTCTATGAAAAAAACCCCACTACTTTATTAATGTAATGTGTACTTTCAGTGAGTAGCCCAAGCTACCTGACTTAAACAGTTTGAAGCAAATTCTTTATTTGGAATTTCTGAAGGTGTCATAGCACGTTGCCTCTATTCTGCTACCAGATACTTAGATAGAAACAAGACTTCATGGCAGATACATTACTTTACACCCTCTGCCTCTGCCACTGCTCAGGGGAGGTTAATGCAGAACACTGACCTGACAGGACCATTGGTCTGTATTTTGTTTCAAAAAATGTCCGGTATTATTGTTTCACAGAGAAAATTATTGGAATTATTTTCTCTTCTAGGAGGCTGGATTAAAAAAAAAAGAAAGAAAATTGAGAAATCCCAGGTCAATATGGAAAGATTAAGAATCAGATATTGAAACGCTGTCACCCTGTCCTTAGTGTATATTAATAAATAAATATTGTTTTGTAGTTTTAACAAGAAAAATCCTGTAGAAAGCTTGAAACTAATGAAATTCATGAATAATTGTAACAAAACTTGTACTATTGCTGGAGAGTGTTAATTCATGCTTTGCAAATAAATGTTAAAATATGGTACTGCAGGCAAATTGAATATATAAATCTATATCCAGGCCTTTTTGTTCTTGGGTTATGGCTCCTTCATTGTAGTTAGTTGTTTCAAAAAAACTTCATGAATTCCAAATCTTTTCTCAACTTATTTGACACAATTCAATCAACTTCCAAAGTATGCAAAGGTACAATTCATTTTAACTTTTTTTTAGTAATACACAACTAGACATTCATGGGAGCACGTTACATTTTCATAATTGTTATTTTTATCAGAATAGCTGTCAAACAACCACAAATCCCATGGCAGACAGTGGAAGTTTTGTCTTGCATAAGTAATAAACACACATTTCTCGACTGGACTGTGAAAGCTTAGTCTTTTACTTATATCCAGTAATATGGATAGTTTCCGTTTGGAAGTTTATTTCTTTACAGTATTGTGGTTCTTATGTAAATATTTTTGCCACAATTTTAACGTCACGTAGTATTTACTCATAAGGAGTGCTAGTGAAGTCAACAGTCAACAGAAAAAAGGGAGGTCTTGGCTCTGGCAAATGGTCATTAGCATATGGAAAGGCAATCTATAAGAGCAACAATCAGAATTCATAGATGTGAATGAAGTGACATATTTGTTACTGCAAGAAATGGTCTAAGAAATTGCTGCATACATTCAGAGTGTACTCAGTTAAGCCTTTGCTTGGTATTTCCACCCCCTTAAAGCAATTTATTTTCCTTCTGTGGTAAGAACTACATCTGGATTTCACCTGTAATGTTGCTTCAATGCCACATTTCAAAGAGGGATTTTTATTCTTGGTCAATGTTAATGGCAGATAATCATATAAATGCCAAACCTTCCTTCAAGATTTTTTTTCGTGTTCAAGCTAGAAGAGGCTTAAAGATCTCAACACCTCAGTGATACAGCTACTCAGACAGTCCAGCTAGCTGATTCCTTATTGAAAAATAGTACTCACCGAAGCCCCGGTCAAGACATTTGGGGACAGCAGGGCTGTTTTACTTGGGAGGGGTTTTGAGGGAATTACTAGTAGGCAAAAGAACAGTAAGCACAGTGCAATGCAGGAAGAAACTCATTTGAATGGGAACTGGGTGTCAGATAAGTAGTTGATGAGACACAGGTTCATAATAAGAAAGAACAGCTGGAAGAAAAGAACCCACCCCAGCTCTACATTAAACTCTGCGCTTGATCCTCCAGGGCGCTTAATTCCATTTGCAGATAATTCCACTGTCTGTCAGTTTTAAGGCTTCCTGGGCTTTGATACACTACAAATCCACAGCAACGTAATGGTTTTACACATATCCATGATCATGCTCGATAAAATACTGCTGTTTCAGACACGAAGAAAAACTCACGTGTCTGGATGCCTGTCCTTTTCACCTATCGGCTGGTTCAATAAATTACACTACCTGTATCCACAAACCTTTCCTTGTTACAGCCTTCCTGCAACCTAGATCAGAAAGTGATCCTAAACATCACATCTTTATGTGATTATAAAATCAGTTGCAAAGGAGCCTGAATTTAACAGAAGTACCACATTTTCTCAGTTGAGCCATGCTGTCTACCAATTGGCCACGTGCCAGAGAGCTTTCCTTGGCACGTCCTCCTTACTTGCTTTAGCAGCTATCCAACCTGCTTAAGTACATCTTAAGTTCTTTAGGTCTAGTACATCTGTAAGTTCTTTAATACCCTTACATAATAGGATATAATACCTGAAAAGGTAGGACAAGGATTCTGGTTTCAAGAATTAATATTTTTTTTACTGTGCAAGATTACCAAGAATCAGACTTTTCATCATTTGCTTGCTTTTTACTAAAAAAGGGTTATGTGTTTATTTAGGAACAAGAGATACTAAGTGATCAGAAAAGTTACTAGAACAACAAACATACAAGATACATGATGGAAATTATCATTAAAGGGTTTTGTTGGCTGTTTCAACATGTCAGCCAACTTGTAAAATTGTGGAGATTATGCTACAGAGTCATTCCCAAGAGAATTATTAGAGAGGGTTATTTCCCATTCATCCTGCTGTTAAACATCATAAGATGGGGAGCAGTAACAATAACATATAGGGGCATTTTGTTCTTCTTTTTAATCTTAAAATACTATTTTTTGCTTTTCTTTCTTCTCTTGCTTATTGCACCCAACAACCCTAGGACTGGACAGTACAGAGTATGAGCTTGCAACACTTTCCATTCCTTTGTAACCTGATAAATTTTTCTATTACTTCTTTATCTATTGATTTTATGATATTCTGAAATTAAGGCTTTTCTGGTACCTTTCTTCCAACATGACATGGTAACACTACAATCATATCAACGCTGCAAGATGCTTTCAATATTCATAGTGGTTAACTTCGCTCAGATTCTACAAATGTTACAATTTCCACCTCAAAGATCATTAGATTTCAGAGAACCTCATCACAGCCACTCTTAGTTATTTTATATAACCATAATTATGTGCAGTCTGATCTTCAGAAACTTGTGTCAGTACAGCTACACATGGGTGTAGCTTTTTGTAGGCTCAAAATCTTTGAAGCACAGACAATTCAGTGTATTAAATGTACATTCCGGAGGGAGGTATCATAAATGAATATGAAGAAAAAGAAATGACAAACATAACAGATCAACAGCTTTACAAAAGATGAGGTCCTAAAATCCTCATGAGAAAAATCATGAATGTGTGCATACTCATATGTGCTTACACACTGTGATACTAGGCTACACAAATTGAAGATCCACTTGTAAGCCCTTCCTCTAGAAACCAGAAAAAGGGATTTACTTAAACGCAGAGTTTCTTCCTAATTGACGTTAACTACACACACTGCTTCTGTAGCAAACAGAGAAAATGCAGGAATAACGTCTCTTTTTTTTTTTACATAGCTAACTCACTGGGATGACTTGTCCTCTACATGTTTCTTATGTTTCTTTTCTTTAACTGCAAAGACTGACCTAGATTGGACTCTTCACTCTTGAAGATGAAATCAGGATGAGATGATATCTACCCATGCTGTTGCTGCACTGTTAACCAAAAAGGCTGCTGCTTAAACAGTCTCAGCACAATTCAGTGCCAAATGCACAACTGCCAACAGCGAGGATTTCAAATTCATATATGTATGTAGTAACTGGCACTTATAATGTCCATGACACCGCTAAAACTTTACGCTAATGAGTACTATTTGGGTTAAAATGTCTATTGTGGAAGGGTCTGGTAGTTTATTCATGCAAAATATACTTAGGATCTTTAAGAGCACACTTTCTTTATAGTCCTTAACTTTCATTATCATGTGCTATCTTTCCACAGGACCAGTCATTCTGCAAATGGGTCTTTAATCAATGTCTTCATCCTCCTGAATTATTGTGTCATACAAAGCCTTAGTAACTAAAAACTGCTTAAATTTGCACTGAACAGAAAATGAGTGAAGTTTCTTCTTCAGTACTGTGAGACTTTTAAAGTCAATCCAATATTTTAAAGATGGCCATAAGACAGTTTAAAACAGAAATGAGCCCAAAATACACCTCTTTGGGACGCTGTTTTTGAACAGAGTCCTTTTCATCAGGCTTGTTAACCTGCTTCCAAATCCTCAACCAGCCACTGCTCCTGTTTGTTTTCCTTTCATTAGCATTTGCTTTTTTTTTTTTTATTCCTTTACAGACATCTAATGCCTGGATGGGAATCCTGAACTGCTTTAATCTGATTTGATTACAGTATCTCACCGAAAATAACTGGTTGGTTGGGTTTTTTTCCTTCACTCTAGCTTTCGCTACATGCTTCCACCAAATTTCCTTTCCCACTGAGAGCACATATGCCACTATATGCCAAGTCAAGACGAAGGACCTGAACCGAATGAACACTAAGGTTATTGGGGAAATTGCACTAGGGAAGAGGCTACTTCCAGATGGAACAGCCACCTGAAGCAGGTCAACATCTAGCTGTACAATTGCTAGCACAAGCATAAAAGAGAGAGCGAGAAAGCATGAGTAGATTGGAAGGAATCAGAAATAAATGTCCTGTGTGAAGGAAACAACTCTTCCAACAGCAGCCAGCCCAGCACAGATCATCCCACTGCAGCCTTTCCCTTTGTATGCACGTATGCAGAGCCACTCACTCAGTGCCCACGCGCAGCTCATTAATCTCGCTTCTTTGCCTGTCAACTCCCTTCTCCCTCAGCAGTTTCTCATCTCAGTTTCCATCACTTCCTAGATGAAAATCTGTCTGTTCTAACAGGAGAGGATTTTGTCATCCGTTCTCTGCCATGGTTAGCCTTTTACCATATTTTCTCCTGTGCTTCAGCTCTACTCTGCAAGTACAGAGAACTCAAGGAGCAACAGAGTACACTGAGATCCCTGGAGCGACAAGAATAGTAATTTGTTCTTCTTCATCTTGTTTTTCTTGCTCCATCTTCAGAGGATGAAGCAGTCAATATCAAAGAATAATCTTTGACTACTTTATTCAGATGACCCCGTCTTAACTGCTAGTTCTGCTCTTTGCATCTGTCCAAGCAAGGTCTAGACACCTGTAAAGCCTCTTCTTGGGGAATACTGCTTCCCAGACAGAAAAGCACCTAAATAAAGCTACCCTATTGATACAGACCTGGTACCAATAGACAGTGCTGACATTGTTGGAGTCTGAGACAGAGGTGGTGTGTTTCCCTTCCCAGGGTTCTGGGACCCTCCACCTCTTCTGCTGCCTGCTTTCCTAGCTACAGAGATGTAGTTGGTACGGCAGACTTGATTTCACTCACCTTCAGACAGTAGGTACGCACTGCTCGTTTCCCTATCCCACACTTCTCAACTCTGTTACGTCAGGAGCTGCCTCTGCTAATTGAGTGTGAACCAAGCCTACCTCCTTGGCTGCCTCTGTGGACTTTTCCATAGCAGTAATAAAAGCCACCTCTGACACTGCACTGTGAAATTGCATTTCCCAGCTCCAAAGTACCAGAGCAGAAAGGTTTCTCAGTAGAATGGCTTTGAGAATCAAAATGGGCAGCAGAGCACCTCTTTTCCTTAACTTCATTACGAGAAATCATGAAATGATTTGAGCTGAGTTCAGCCTGAGGCAGATGCCTAGCATGGAAAACTTCCACCTCAAAGTTTAGGTGAGAAAGTTTTAAGCAACCAAAAGAAAATGTTCATGGCACAAAGCAATAGCTAGCTTAGGGGATGCTATATGATCTTCTACTTGTATTTGTACACTGGGTTGAACTTCATGTAGTCCACATACGCACCACAAAGATAACTCTCTAAAACTATGCAGATTGTGGAAAAATGCCCATGTATGAGTTTCTCAGATAGCTGCCAGCACTGCAGGTTAATCTCAACTAATCTCCTAGCACCTTCTTTGTCTAATCCTGAAAAGAAGTAAGCGATTTTGTCAAACTGAGTTATTTTTATGATATATGGACAAATATTCACAAAGGGATAGACTGAAAATACTAATTAATTTCCATTCCTATCCTAAGCAAGATTTCCAGATTTTAAGTATGACAGCCTACCGTAATAGCCTTCAGTGCCACCTGGCATCTAGAGCTATTTTTACTGCATAAGCTTCATTTCCATCCGAACAGAGTTCAGTGTGACCTTTATATAATGTTCTGATTTAGTCTATATTTTGCTTGGAATATATGGAAAAGTAATTAACAAGTTAGCTTCAGGCACTGAAAAAATAAAATATGCACTTCAAAGAAAAGGAATAGTTACAAATGTGTAAACCAAGTTAACCAAGAGACTAAATCTCTGCTACAGACCCTGGGGGAATGGCAAATCCATTCCCCTAGAATAATATGGAAAGATGCTTTTCCTCTTCAAAATGTGTGAAATGGAATGTCTCTGCACACCACAGAAAAATTATTGTACCCCAAAAGACAGCCTGAGAGGATGCTGCTACAAAACTACACCACTTTGGACACTGCTGTACAACAGGCAGTAAACTGAAGTCCTTGAGACTAGACCAGATGCATCTTTGAGATTTTGAGGGTGAGAGAGTAAGCAGATTAAATATCTCATGAACTTTTTGGAAAGTTTCATTTCAATAAGCTAAGGACATCTGTTTATTTTGGTTTTTCTTTTCTGATAATCATCAGAGGAGTTACAATTTCCACTTCTTGCAATCAACAGAAGGCCATTAGAGCATTCTTTTCAGGAAGAAGAGATACCTTCTGTGAAATTGAATTCCATACCCAAAAATCAGTTAAGTATTTTTAAGGCAAACATATAGTATAGCTAACAGATAAGGATATACATATAATTCCTATGTAAATATTAACCTCAGTAAGTTATAATTACAGTTCATTAGACCAAAGCATCCTGAAACTGAAGGAACACCAGTAAAATACCATTTATATAGAGAGATACTCACAGGACATTTATTATTTCAGAATTATTCTGCAACCTAGTGGTTACAACGATGAGAATACAATTTTAGTAACTTCACTTCTATGAGATTACTCATGGAGGGTGTTGTCAGAGAAGCTAGACTCCATTCCAAAGAGCCAAGTATGGGAAATAGTGTTGTTTTATCCCTTTTATTGAATAGAAAAAGAAATTTTAGCTTTGATCGTGACCACAGTTCAATTAAAAGTTTATAATGTTCATAAAATGTTCAAATAATTTTTATAATCTTCATAAAATTAATTTATTAGCTGCAATTTATCCTACTTCATATTCTTTAGTAAGTAAAGGTATTGTTTGGAAGCTTACTACATTGCCCTGCAATTAGTCATCTCATGTTTCCTCCCCTTCACTGTTACACTAAATGCAGTCTCTTGTCTCAGAGTGTTTAGAAGACAATCATGAGGTACTTCTAATTATTTTGAATGTTAAGTGATGACTTCCGGGCTTTGCAGCTGGAAGTGTGTGCATACCTCCTCTGCAAAATTAACAGATCAGCGCTAGTCGGGAGGTTAATTGCATTCCGCCAAGATAAACATCACAAACTGGACAAAACTTGCTGCTTTTTTTGGAAAAGAGCAAAATCTGGTAGCTGATAAAAATCGCTTTCTGCCTATATAAGGCACATTGCACTTAAATTACTGTGAAAGGCTCTAGGTGACTGCATGGGGCTTTGGATGCAGTTTCTATTTATTTTTCGGCACCCCAGTGTCTTTCAAACTGCATGACTGCCTTCCTACTCTGAGCAAGAGTAATCTGTTTTAAGCAGAACACACAGCTTTGTAAATGTCAATACAATCTCAGAAATAAGTTGTACTAAAACAATCCTATAAGAACGTACTAATCTGTTACTTTCAAAACAGTAACATCTGGTCATAACTTAAAGCAAAATCAATAGAAACTGCAAAATTTAAAGCATCTGAAGGGTTAGTATTTATTAAATTTTAAGATCTAAATTAATGATAGGTAAAGAACAAATGCACTTTATTAATAGATTTTCCTCTGGAAATGCTAGAACAAGTAATATCTTTATAACGAAAGTTTAAAAATAACATTTTGACATGTGTGCCCTTCATCACTAAATTTCAAAATTTTTCCTGCTCTTAATGAAACAGTCTGGGTTTGATTTTGACTCCCTCAGGAGCAAGAGTGTGCATTTTATTGTTAAAATTTATATTGTGCTTTTAGGTTGCATTTCACTGAACCTAGTTTAAGCCCCAATCTAGCAAACATATGCTTAAACACATGCTCTCAAAGACAATAGGTCTACCATGCATTGACTATTCAAATAATAACTACATACTTCATTGCTTTGCTGAGGAAGATCCAAAACAAGGTATGTATAACTATGCTGAAAATTATTGTTTCATGTTATGGGATTTCTAAAAAATAGTATCTATAAGTAAATATAACTTATTTTGATCATAGTCACATTTCATGCAAATGTAGGCTTGGGTTATACTCTATTAAAATCTAGCAGAAGAGTTTAAGATCCGAAGTTTACTACTCAAGGCAGAGACTAGACTTGATTTCCCAAAGATGGAAATTTTCATTTGAATAACAAAAAAACATTCTGTGCCTGGAGAAGTTTAGTCAAATTAATTCCTGCAAAAAGCTTCAGATTAATCAAAACTTCCCACAAAAATAATAGTTTCAAAAATAATTCCCAAAGAATCTAATCGTGTGAAGTATCAATGTCCTAGAACCAGATTAAACAACAGAAAGTGTTACTTTTGCACTAATTCACCTACTTTTGCAGGTATTTAGTCATGTTCCCTTGTAATATAATTTCTGAGGATTTGAAATATGTTTGCACAATTGTTCACAAATATGTGTTTTGTCTTGTATTGCAAATCTACCATCTACCATTTATGCCAGAGGCATTTGTTCATCTGTCCAAATCAAAGAACAAAAACATTCTGGTGCTGTATGTTTGTGTACTTCTAGCTGTTGATTTGTCTGTGTGGGAATATCTATCTGCATCGCTGTATCAGTGCAACTCCCATATGTATACTCTCACTGCAATCAGCATCCTCTCATGGAATAACTAACATCAAAAGATCATCAGTCTTTCCATTAAGGGTTTTCATACTGAAAGCTACACTGGTATAGCTATTACTACATTTAGAAAAAATGTGGTACATTTTTAGATGCCAACAAATTCTGAAATACTAAGAAGTATAACAATGAAAACAATGGCTAAAAATTAGGTGTAACTCAACTAACCGCAAGTAAGTAAATTAATTGAGTTTGAAACATATCTGATGTTTCGTGATATCATGGGGGAAAATATTTGAAAAAATACCAGTGTAAAAGATGTTGTTGATAATGGGTGGATTCACAGACATTACGAACATTTAGAAAGATTCTGTCACGGAGCAATGATCAAAACACATTCACGGTAAATCATTGGCTGAGCTTTGTGGAACACAAGAATTATGTGGAGAAATAAACAAAGCAGTGATACTAGGTCAGAGTAAAATAAAGCAGCCAGAAGTGGTTGAAAACAATCCATTTAAATGAATACAAAAGCAAACAAACAATGTCATCTGGCACTCCAAAAGGCAAGGGCTCCTGAGGAAATGAATACAGAATCTGTAAACTTTTGTGAAACTACTGGCATTTCAGCTGGTAAGTCTGAAAAACATCTGTAGTTGAGCCCATGTGGATCTCACAAATTCCACCTCGCTCTTTTTATTCATTTTCAGCTGATGTATTTGGTTATCTTGGACAGCTCACAGTTAAAGGCGTTCACAAAAACGGCAGTGATGTTCAAAATGCAATGAGGGAAGCCATCTTCATGAGACACTCCACTGGTTGCAAAAGAAATGATGATTTTATAAGGGACAACCGTGGCAAGATTTTCTTGAACATTACTGCAGCATATTCATATATGCCTCTAAACTCTATCTCCAGAGTACATATGTGAACCAATTCCATAAAAGGAAAAATGGGGGCTTTTTTCTTTCCTTTGTAAAAAATTTCCCTTTTGTAACTGACACTTCTATTGAACAGCTGCAATAGGTTTCTATTAAAATATTTTCCAGGAAAATTTCAAGACTGACAAATCTCTCAAGGAACATTTAGTTGAAGGCTGATGCTTAATAATTATAACATATACTCCTCAGGGAGTATACATATACACCCTCAGGGGTGCGTTTGTACTCTACAGTTCTTTCCCAAATTCTTCCTGTCTCTGTTTTGCAGGAGTTTTTCTCATCTCAGTCGTGCTTTCTTTCCATTCCACTACTATGTTCATGTTAAAAACTCCCTTTTGCTTCTTTCTCTATTCAATGCTAGTCTTAACTATTGTGCCTCTCTCACATTCTACTCTTGGCTTTGTTTGCCATCCTTTCATTTATTATTCTCCATTGTACCCTAATTACTTATATTGCTCCCAAGTTGTAGGTTAGTGTTGTAAACAGTGTTCAATCCTTTCTTGCCATCTTTCTTTCTTCATTCACTTTCCTTACCTTTTCTCCTTTGGTCCTCTGGAGACCTTTACTTCTTTTAACAAGCCACTGTAAAGTGCGTCCCTATTCATTAGATGTTTTAGCTCACTGAGTTTATACAACTCAATGCCATTTCAAATATGTTAAGCTGTTTAGTGGCATTCTTCTTTGGTACGTTGTCTTCTTTCTCTTTAAATACTCCCAAGCTAATGGATTGCCAATTAATTAGAAATAGTTAATCTTTGCAATAGAATAAACACTATGTGTTTGTGTCTCTTGGGGAGCTCCTAAACTAATTTTTATGACTGTGTTGTCAAACATTCTCACTACTTGGCAGCCTGTCAATGGAAATAAAAGTTTGCTGAGCAGATATCCAGGCGATACTTTGCAGAATGTTTTCTTTGAGCAGGATGCTTCTGCACCTGCTGTTCTTCCTTCTTTCATTGCTTGTTCTCAGGCTGCACTGTCTTCAAGGAAACCAGTTTTGAGGGTCATGCAGATGACTGAGCTTCACCAGCATAAAGACAGATAAAACAGTAGCACAAACACTGATTATTTATTAGCTCCTGATTGCTTTTGACCTGGTTTGCTGTGTGACGCGCAATGTGCCAGCTCAACCAAAGAAGAAGGAAAAAGGAAGAAACCCGTGGCAGAGAAATTTTGAACTACTACTGGAGGAGTATATCCACTTCTGACTCAAAACTGAGGGAAAAGAAGATGAAGGGAAGGGAAGGGAAGGGAAGGGAAGGGAAGGGAAGGGAAG
>VZSF01000212.1:19533-125469 GCA_013398295.1 Chionis minor
GGGGAGGGGAGGGGAGGGGAGGGGAGGGAGGGAGAGAGGAAAATACAGATGAAGAAATCCATATAGTCCTAATAGTTATATTATTTCCATTTTCTTAATATATGAGCAATAAGACATCATGAAAACCTTTATTTTAAATAGGTTAATCAACTTGAGTAACAGATGTTTCATCTTAGTAAATAACTAAGCTAAAACGAGTTAGGATCTTGGCTTACATTTATAATGTTACACTCTTAATCTTTCCCTCTAATCCAGCTAATAGGACAGAGCCGATACTGCAACAGCAATGCTCAACAGAACAGTTCAATCAACTTCTTTACAGTCCAACTCACTGCCAGAGCTAGCTATTGCAGTACTAAAACAGACCTGTTCTTAAGGTAAAGTCTTCTGGAAAATGAACCGCAGGATGCAGTTGTTTGGTTAGCAAATGGAGGCTGTTGTCTGATGACACAGCTAAGCCAGCTGCTGGTTAGCAGTTAATGAGAGGCCCAATCCACACTTTTTTCCCGTCTCTCCATCCGCCACTCTTTCTCTTCCTCTCAGTGACTTCCCGACTTGGCCCTGGCAGTAATGAACTAATAATCGCAAAATCAGGTAGTTACAGAGTAAAGATAGCAGGTTTTGGGGTTTGGTTTTGTTTTTCTGGTAGGATTGGGGGGAAGGGGGAGGGGGGGGCAGGGCACAGTTGCCCATTGGACTCTCCATTCCAAATGTTTATTGTCTGAGGAAAGTAATAAAAATCTGCTTCATCGTGGTAAAACCTTTCCCATTTGATGATAAATAACCATTAAATTGCCTGAAGTTACCATCAAAAAGTACCTTTGACTGTAGACTATCTATTACCTGTACATTCAAAAGAAACACACAGACATATTCACAGTAAAGCTGTATTTTAAAAGTGCATCAGTGACCTAGTTCTTTCTCTCCTTGCAGTCACTATATGTTATATACATATGCATCATAAAAATGGTCTTCTCACAGTCTTGCAAAGTTTTCAATGATAGAAAAGGCAGCAATCAAGTGTTTCTCCTTTGGATACTCTAAAAGCATCTAGACATCTGAGACGACTCTCCATAAATGTGATATAGAGATGTCCTTAAGATACTAAACACAGGTATCCACACTTTTATTTTTTCTCTTTTAAGGAGTCTCTCCTATCAGTTCAATCAGAAGCTCTTTCTCTTTGATTTCTTGCACAAGCAGTTCTATACAAACAATGCTCCTACAGCTGTGGCAAACATCGATCCACCATGATGTCCTCAGAGTTTGCACTTGGCATGGGTAAAGATTTCAATCATTTTCTCAAAGATCAGTGCCATGCTTGCTAAATTGCCTTCTTTGCCTTCAGCATTATGCTGGAGAAATTAGGAAAGGAGCAGGAAGATATTTCCTCTTTGTAGAAAAACTGTCAGACATAGCAGAGATGTTGTCAACAGACACCAACTGCATGTGAAACCAACTATAAACCTTGGCTAATTCAGTACAATATTCTATATGCAACTGTATGTGACAATTAATGCCGGACACATCAATTATTTCTGATTGCAGAGTAGCATGCTGTCCTTTTGGGGGCTGTCAAATCCTACTGACAGAAAATAATGAATTACTATCTGAAGCGCCAGCCATCTTGTCTCTAACTAAAGTTTCCTGAGGTAAATAGGTGATTTTTATTTATATAGCTTGGTGTTCAGATAAACACTTAGGAAGGCTACATTACAAGAACAGTACATTATGAAATGCATAATCTAAAATGGCCTAAACAGGGTACTTAACAGGCTAGACCTCCACTTTTATAACTTCTCATTTAGTATCTAGATGTGTAATTTGAAATTAGATTAATCCATTTTGAAGTATGTGCACACGCAAAGATCACATCAAGCTTTTAAATTTTACAATGACATGTTCTTTTACAGTATAATTACTGAATTCAGGTGAAATGTGCTTGTAACAGTAGAGGATTTCAAGATAATGAAAGAACAAAGGGAAAATACCACCCTATTGCTTTTAAATTGAACTCATCAGATACATCATTAATTCAGTAAAAACATGACAGCTGATTCCACAAAAAAAGGAACTGAGTATTTAAGTCTTAAGAACAGAAACAGAAGTAAACAAACTACAAACTAATTAACAGCATATTGTAATTTTTCAAGGCACCAGTGGCAGAGAGAGCTGCAAAAACATAACAGAACATGAAAGTTAGTTAGAAGTTCTGTTACTAAATTTTACAAATGTGCCAAATCCGTATTAGCTGTAAGCTCAACTGCTGCTTGAGCAACAAATAATTAAAAGCACTAGTGTCTGTGCGTTAAAGCTGGTTAAACAAAATTGTTCAATTACACAAAGAATATTCATTCCAGTAACAATTTTTTTCAGACTGGTATTTGAATAATATTCTTAGACTTAATTATTGGGACAAATACCAGCATTAGCAATTCAAAACTGGATTGTGTTATTACCCTTATGGTTGTTTCAATGGGACCACTCTGCACTTAGGTACAAATCTAAATAAAAAAGGATAGCTGAATCTCAGCTGAAATAAATCATTCAGATGCCAAGACAGCTATGTCAATAACATTACTTTTCTGTTTATTTAATTAATTTTGACTACTTGATTGCTAGTTTAGGGTCTTTCAGGAATAGACGATGTTAATTTCTTGTCTGAGTTATACTAGTGTTAGTGAAAGCTGCTTTCATAAAATGCAAAAGACCTAGTTCAACTTGTCAATACTGTATTTCTTAACCCTAGACAGAAATTAAAGATGTTTATTAAAAACAGATATGAAAATGGAGTTATGATCTTGTTTGTTCTTCAAGCACACTTTTTAAAAAATCAAATTAACTTAATCTCTTGCTATATGTGCCAGGACTTGTTTTACCCCCTAAAGCTTGGTAAATTATGTATAAAAACCCAAGGTTTCAGTAAGCTATTGAATACTCGAGGAATACACTATTTTTGCTTTATCATACTGTGTCCAATGCAAAGTCAGCACTCTGCTTTCCATTCGTTAAGTGAATGCACTAAATTACCACACCAAAAATTTCCTACACAACACCACTATTTTTTTCCATCAGCAGTGATTTAAAACTCGAAGTTATTTTTAAAAGCTATTTATACAGTGACTCATTTCCATACTAATTATCTGTAATTTACTTTCCTTACTTATTTCAGAGGGGTGGAGAGGGAGTAAGCTGGAATTGCCTTACTCAACTGAGCTGGCATAAGTTGGTGACTCACTACACTGGGTGGTGGATCACCATTAGCCTGGGTTTCTCCTTCTGACTCCAGAGCAGTGAGACATACACAGAGGAGCCAGTTATTTGACAAAAAAAGCCTCCAAAAGAGTCATGGATATCCCCAAGTCATGGTCTGATAACAGCATTGCCTGACCTTAAACTGTAAACCACTCTGGAGCTTTAAAGCATTTTCAAGAACATTTTTCTTCCTCTTTTAATGCATCATTGAAAAAATATAATAAAACATATGGCAGCACAAACATTAGCTTTTATCTTAGAGAAAATCTGATGTTCACTTGGGAAAACTTAATCATGCTCTCCTTAGATGTGAATAATACTGCATCACATTAGTGGGGAAAATAGTCCAAGAAGACACGGGCAGATTTGGAAAGCATGTACCAGGATACATATTGTCCAACATATATTAGCTTAAGAGAGATAATATAAGAAGACAATGCTTGGACAGTATCTGAATACCTACTCCAGACTTCTGATTATTTCTGTTACAATGGTAGAAGCCTTGACAGGTCTGGTGAAAATCTGAACTTTGAAGCTTAGGTAGCTTGAGAGAGGCAAATTCAGTGCAACAGTGTGCTGTAATACATTATATATTATCACATATTACATCAGTTTTGTGTTTATATATTAAGGCTTGTGTTAATTTTATATTAATGTAGAATATGTTTGCCTTTAGCATTCAAATGTAAGAGAACATATAAAGAATAAACTTTATAAATATAATAATAAAAATAATAATAAAGATAAAAAATGAAGTATAAGAGAATAAACTTAGATAAGTGACATTATCTCTATGGAAAAGGCTATGCAAAAGCTCTACAAAATTATCCAAATGAACTACCTGTGAATGGTAGGATCCAAGAGCAAATAACATTTTTTCTGAATGCAGTGTCAAAAATAAATGATATTCTGCTCAGCATTAAATCTCAGGATCTCAGAGGGCCTGCAGGCTACAAAGTCTGACTGACTTCCCAAAAACTCAGCATCAGTCATTAAGGTGATTTTAATGCTACAGGTGTTTCATTGAAAATATGCCTGCTCCCCATTCAACACAATTCAGTTCATTTTTCCACCAACTGGCTCAATTTTCTTTGGATCTCAACATGGCCCTGCAGACAGTATTGGCATGACTGATGAGGGATCCCATCATCAAGCAGAGAATTGAAACAAGTCATATTTCCACTGAAGTCCTCCTTGCACCCAACCACGCTCCGTCCCATGCCGTGAGGTTAAATGTGCTAAAGA
The DNA here is from genome assembly GCA_013398295.1 of Chionis minor. Taxonomy (NCBI): domain Eukaryota; kingdom Metazoa; phylum Chordata; class Aves; order Charadriiformes; family Chionidae; genus Chionis; species Chionis minor. Next base: position 24,034 of record VZSF01000212.1, read on the forward strand.
CACCTCCAAGCCAAAGCTCAGATGATAAATGCTGTCTCACCAACTCATAGCAACTAACTCAAGCAACTCAACTGATTGTCACTGCAAAAACTGATATAAATAATTGTCGCCTCCTTTTATAAAGAGGAGGAGCAAACCCTAAGAAAAACAGTTTGTTTTCAAGATGTGTGAATCTGACGTATCTGGAAAATGCACCATTTATGTCAGTCGATCAAAGATACCTCTTTTAGTGTGAGTAAGAGGTTTTTATCTTTCACTTTTACTGTGAGGTTAGGTTTGTTCTGTTGCTGTGAGTTAATTGTAATTGTAGTCCTGGGACACCAGCACATCCTTCACCATTCACCTTCACCCTTGGGAACATCAGTGCCTCCTTCTAGCTTCAGCTGGCTAAGTTGTGTTTTTAGCTATTCTCGAAAAAAGGCCAGACCAAAACAAGAAGGAAGAAACCAGGCAACTCACTAGTGCATGTCAGAGATAACTCACTACGAACTGATAAAACTCTGCTTGGATGACAGATGTTAAATGGAAAACAAAGTCACTAATAAGGAAACTACAAATGCCTGTAGCACTTAACAGAGGAAACCTATCACTCTTCACACATTTACATCCAGTTAATCACTTAAAGCCTATGAAAAGCTTGCTCTTTCTTCTCTTCATTATTTTATTTCAAGAAATAAATTTCTAACAAAATGTGGCTATATCTGAGCAAAACTTCAGAGATTGTTAAAATCTAGAATACTAGTGCCTTAAAATGGCAGGGTTAGAAATGCACATAAAAGATGCATTCATTCATTCTCACTAGCCTTCCTTTTTCTCTAAACATCAGGACCTGGCACTGAATGAGAAAATGTTTAAATATGAAATAAAAGATTTATTTAGGTGAAATTACATATTTTGCAGAAGGCAAATTAGATAATGATTTTTATGGTTAGTGCCTTCACATTTACAACTCTGTAGAACAAGGCAGTCAATGGAGGGTCCTCAGAGCCTAGTGTTTGGCAGGATGTTCTTCTTAAGGAAAACAGTGTAAAAAGATTTAGTTTTAAAACAATTATTCAGTTCTTAGTCAGCTGCAGTTCTTGCCAAGGTTTCAAGTGCTGCCAAAGGCACAGTAGTACTTAAAGCTGTAATTCTGAAACTATGAGTGTTCTGTCATGACTTGAAATACCACAGAATTTTACACACACACACACACACACGCTGCCATATGCAGTTTTGAGATGTGCCTGTTCCAAAAGAGCAAAGAATGTAATCACAAAATATCCTAGCACTTTCATGTACTAAAAGAAGTGTACTCAAATAGCTAAACAACTAATACCATAGATCAGTGTCTTTTCTTCTCTAAATTTCAAAGAGCATTCTCCAACATCCAAATGCATAATCTTAAAATTAAATACCAAAAAAGTCTGGAAAATATAGTTATGGTTAAGTAGGTACCTGCTAGCTTCTGTTGCAGTTACGGATGCAACAACCTATCCAGACTATCCCCATAGTTACACACAGAAATCTTAGCCTTCCAAGCCAAAAAATTTCATATTCTCATATTTCAGTCACTTGCTTGAAGCATTTTACTTGGTTGTTTTGTGTATTTTAAGGGAAATTTGACCAGCTGTTCTTATGTGAATGGATAATTTTAAAGTAGCATAGTATGTATCACACTACAAAGTAATAATTATGATGATAATAATTTTTATTTTACAAATATTCTCCCTCATGGGAAAAATACCGCCACAACCCACAATAAGGATGAGGAGAATTCAAAGGAGCAGACGGCAGCTAAAACGAAGGATGTGACATTAGAGGAGTGCCATGCAGGTAGCCGTATCATTTTGGTACGGTGCATCCAAGCATCTGGAGGAAAAGAAGGTTATCAGAAGTAGTCAACATGGATTCACCAAGGGCCAGTCATGTCTGACTGATCTGATGGCCTTCTACGATGGCATGACTGGATGGATAGATGAGGGGAGGGCAGTGGATGTTGTCTTCCCTGTCTTCAGCAAGGCTTTTGACACCGTCTCCCACAGAATCCTCGTAGGCAAGCTTAGGAGGCGTGGGTTAGATGAAAGGACAGTGGGGTGGATTGAAAACTGGTTAGCAGGTAGTCTCAGAGGGTTGTGATCAGTGGGGCAGAGTCTAGTTGGAGGCCTGTGACTAGTGGTGTTCCCCAGGGGTCAGTGCCGGGTCCAGTCCTGGTCAATGTATTTCATCAATGACCAGGATGAAGGGATGGAGTGCACCATCAACAAGTTTGCTGATGACACAAAGCTGGGAGGGGTGGCTGACACCCCAGAAGGCTGAGCTGCCATTCATTGAGACCTGGACAGGATGGAGAGTTGGGCGGGGAAAAAACCTTATGAAATTCAAAAAAAACAAGTGTAGGGTCCTTCACCTGTGGAGGAATAACCCCATGCACCAGTACAGGTTGGCGGTGACCTGCTGGAAAGCAGCTCTGCAGAGAGGGACCTGGAAGTCCTGGTGGACAACAGGATGCCCATGAGCCAGCAATGTGCCCTTGTGGCCACAAAGGCCAATGGCATCCTGGGTGCATCAAAAGGATTGTGGTGAGCAGGTGGAGGGAGGTCATCCTCCCCCTCTACTCTGCCCTGGTGAGGCTGCATCTGGAGCCCTGTGTCCAGTGCTGGGCTGCCCAGTGTAAGAAGGACAGGGAACTGCTGGAGAGGGTGCAGTGAAGGCCCATGAAGATGATGAGGGGGCTGGAGCATTTTCCTTACAAGGAAAGGCTGAGGGAGTTGAGACTTTTTAGCCTGGAGAAAACTGAGGGGGGATCTCATCAATGCTTACAAACACTTGCAGGGAGGGTGCCAGGAGGAGGGTTCCAGTCTTTTTTCAGTGTTGCCCAGTGATAGGACAAGAGATAACAGGCACAAACTTGAATATAGGAAGTTCCATCTCAACATGAGGAGGAACTTCTTGACTTTGAGGGCAGCAGAGCACTGGAACAGGCTGCCCAGAGATGGGGTGGAATGTCCGACTCTGGAGACATTCCAAATCCACCTGGACGCCACCCTGTGCAGTGTGCTGTAGGTGGAGCTGCTCTGGCAGGAGGGTTGGACCAGATGACCTCTAGAGGTCCTTTCCAACTCTTAACATTCTGTGATTCTGTGATTTGGTTTTTAGTAACTTCTGGAATAAGGAACAGGAAACACCCGACCATAAAGCTACATGGCGTGAATGTGATTCTAGAAAGTAGAAGACAAGTGCAAGAAAGTCAAAGCAGATATTTTTAAATTAATAAAACAATATTTTGATTGCTCAGGTCAATTTTGGAGACTGGAACATACTGCTTAAGGAATGATTGGCATACTGGGATTGACATTCACTTCTAAGTTTTCTGATTGGGCAGCAACAAAACAAGACGCTATTATCTTTGTAGCTAATATTGATTTTGTATTTAGCTTCAGTACAGATGGAATAAATAGCTTAATATATTTGAATTCATTGCTGTTTAATATCAGAAAGTATATGTTGAAAAGTATGTATTATATAGACTGTGGCAAAACTGTGTCAATAACGTCCAGCTTCAATAAAACGTTACCCTCACCTAGATCTCAAAGACTCTGTTACCATATGTCTATGTTAAAATCATCAACAACGACTCCTAGAAAATATGAATTTATCTAAGGATCTGTGCAGAGGCCATATTGCCTAGCACATTGTTCTGACCCGAAATAGCAGTGGCAAAGAAACTTACTTTAAACCTGGGGCACTTGGAACAAATTGTGCCCTAGGCTGGTTTTACTGAGCACACAAAGTTCTTTGCTGACAGCTGTATTTCAACAAACAGAAATGCCAAAAGAGAAGCATTCTTAAACATTAGTGTAAAAACAGATGTTTTTCTCTCTTGCTGGTACCAACATGGCTTTGTTTTACACAGTGAAACAAGGCAAGAACAAACAGGGTTACATGAGGTAAAAAAGTATACCTGACATGAGGTTTCTTTATTCTTCTCAGAAATGTTAAATTTTCCCCCTTAATTTGTCATCTGTATAGTATTCTTAAATAGAATTCAGAAAATAATTGAAACTTGGGTACTCAAGGCTTTTTCTCATGAACAAATGAAGATAATTTACATTGATTTTTCTCTTATCTTAATGAATAAAGCTGCTAGGAGTCAAAAGTTTATTGACTTCTCTGACTTCTACCCTGTAAGAAGCATTTTCGCAGCAGGCATCAGTCAGCACGCTGGTGCTCCTCCACGGCTCTCAGTTTTCATTAGCGTAGGAGTCTGGCCTATTGATTTTGAGCTGAGATTTTTATGTTTTTTTTCATTCCAAGCATGTGGATTTTCTGAAACCCACCTCACCTGCTTTTCCTTCCATTCCTCAGAGCAGATTTATTCATTTTCTATGCACCTTCCCTCAGAAGTGGAGTCCTGTTTTCTCAGAGGATCCTTAGTGCCCTCTCCATTTCCAAAGCAATCCCAACCAGCACCTCCTGACATGAGAAAACAGAGCTGTTGGGCTGTGCTGTTAAATATCTGTCCTTCATTCCTTTTGATTTTCCCTCTTCCATGCTGCAAAGAGATGGCAAAACCTCTCCTTGTGTAATTCCCTTCCAACCCATGTTTGATGGAGTCTAGAGCAGTTCTACACTGTTGCAGCCCACCACAAAAACTAGGACTACTATTCATATAAACCGTTCTCCTTCACACTTGAGATGTTGCCAATGCTTTTTACTTGGTTGGTTCAGGTCAGAATAATTTAAATCAATGCTTTGGTCTGTGTTCAGTAATGCTTTGTGTTCTTCGTAAAAAGGCATACGCAGAGAGCTGTACTACAGGTACTCTGAACCATTGAGCACAAGACCCATAATCTTGCCTTTTATCTGCTGATGTGGCAGGGTCTTTTGGGTTGTCAAAGTGCTCACCATTCTGGATTCCAGACACAGGATGACATGTAAGATTTTTATACTTTAGTTACAGGACCACAAAGGCTGTGGAGTCTCCCTCCAGGAAGACTTCCAAAGGCCATCTTGACATGGTTCTGGGCAATGAGCTGTAGGTGGCCCTGCTTGAGCAGGAGGGAGTTGCACCAGAGGACCTCCAGAGGTCCCTTCACACCTCAACCCTACTGTGATTCTGTAAATTGCATTGTGCTTAGGGAGCAACTAAAGGAAGGGCTGTGCAATGGGAGAGAAATAAAATATATCTCTATAGTTACTCAGGTTTTTTTCTTTTAAGTATTTACATTATATATATGCACATTTCAATCTCTTTACATACTAATCTAACATGCATTTTATGACATGTTGATTGTCATACTATCATTATTGCAATACATTACATTTAAGGGACTAATTGCAATGACAGTGGTGGAAAAATCCCTACAGCTTCTAGTCTTCATATCTAATGCTCAAGGTAAATATATTGAAGTGCTTTAAGTGTTTGTTTCTAGAGATCTGCGAAAATGGCAGACAGATACATATTTAACTTGGAGGAACTACTGAGAAACCTTGACTGGAAAACAATTGATTTTCATTACAGTTAAGTGCACTAAGGAAAAGGAAATTACTAGTTTGTCTCCTCCATCACTAATTGCTTTCTTCAGGACAGAACCTGAAGAATAATCTTTTATTGGTTTTGGTTTTGTTTTGTTTTGTTTTCCCATACCTAATGGAAAAAAAAACCAGTATATATAAAGCAGAAGTGAAAAACTTTATATTTGGGTCAACCTGAAATTTTCGTGCTTGTAGTGAAATACCTAATCTTAATTTGAACCCTTTTAAGAGACAAAATAAAAACCAAGTAATTTTAAAACAGTTGTAATATTTAAAAAAAAAATAATCAAAAGTAGACATCAATAAACATTGTCTCAAAAAATTAAAGATTAAATTCATTAATATATCATCATGAATATTTTCCCAAGTTTTTAGGCTAAAGCTTTTTCTGTTAGTTTTTAGGTCAAAGATATATGTGTTAGTTTTTAAAGTAAAAAATTCCTTCTGAATTTAACTCACAGTCATGAATAATTTGCATAGTCCCCATGGCATTTTCCAGTTAATATTCATGCAAAAAAAGTTCAGCTTTAAAGATGGGCAATCTGAGTGCCTATAATGCTAACAGTTGCAGTTTCATCGCATTTTCAATTGCTCAAATTTATACACCATTATTAACATTAACATGAAATAGTATCTAATACCAGTATCTAATAACAAAATAAACTTGAAATAACTCCACTGACTGAACTAAAAACCAAAAATTAATCCCACATTATTTTATTTTTAAAAAATTATTTTTTTTTGCCCACCAAGACCTTTTTTTCACTAGGAATTTTATGATGACCTTACTGAACAGAAAATAATCCCCTTAAGGAAATTCTCTAGAATATTAAATTTTAAATTAAACCAAGTATTTTAAAGTCTATGTTAATTTACTATGTACAGCATTCTGCAATATCTTCCTACACAGAGGATTATTATGACTAAATACAAGATATATTCAAGAAATAGACATAAAAAATAGTAATTTTGAAATATTCACCTGGTAAGCAAATTTTTCTACTTCATAAATATTCCATGTTTTAACCTAGTGTATTGTAGCCATGACTCTACATTAAAAGGACAAAATGACACACCATGTATGTTAAAAAAATACACATACGCACATACATACATACATGCCCTCCTACTGTTGGCTGATAGAGCAAAACGTCCAGTTGGTATCTTCAGTCAAAGATTAAAGCAAAACACTCGATATTTGACTGAATTTCCTTCACTTACGTATCTTTTTATTGATTTTTTGCACCACACAAAGGTCTTTACATTAGACCCACTTTATAAATGCAAAAGTGATTGAATTTATTGTCTCCTGGTGACCTGGAAGAAATCAATCAAATACACGTTTATATTACCTTCCACTGGCAGTGCTTCTTTTACTTTTGTACTATCTTGCAGTTTGAGAGTTTTTTAAATGGCCCCTCCCATGACTAAGGGACAATTCAGACCTATATAATGCAGACAGAAATCACCAGAGTTTAGTCTACCCAGAACACAATCTGAGTTTAAAACTCCGGGATAATTAATTCCTCTGTAATTAGGTCAAACTTTCCCAGCAGGAAGTGATCACGTAAATTTTACTACCATATTGCCACAACAAATGCACACCTCAATGAGTAAGAAGCTTAATGAGGTTTTAGCTGTTTTCCAAAACACATTACAGTGCAACTATCTTCAGCTTTCACTCCACACATGGCCTCACAAGCCTGGAGAAGGTTGGTAGTTGCAGGTCCATTGGCTACCATACATCAAGGCGGTCAATCAGGTCACAGGAGAGTGTTCTTTTTTTTCCCATTTTTTTATACTGGCAGAAATGTCTGTGCTCCTTGGGGGAGAGGACGGCTCAATTTAATGAGTTTTCCTTTAGATAGTATTATACTTGATTTATCATGCAACTTAAAAAGTGGCAGTCACTTCGGTGGATTGAGGGACTTGGTGAAAACTAAGGAATGGTAGATGCTGTTTGTTTCCTAATAACATTAAAGAGGAAAGAAGTTAATGGTACATCCATGTTACCCATAAAAATTGAACCAGTAAACTGAAAACAGGCAAACCAAAACATTTTCTGTCCATGTTTCCTCTTCTTCATCTTCTAAAAGTCCTTTTGCCTTTCTTAGTCACCTTGAAGCCTTTAAAGAGTATTTCTTATCCATTTTCTGTATTGTTTGTTCTGCACTGTATAGTGACAAGAGGGATGTTGGGGTTCTTTTTTAATAAAAAAAAAAAAAAAGTCCAAACTACTTTTCAAAAAAACTCCTGATAAAAATCTTGCAAATCAGTTAGATTGTTTTACTTGAAATAAAGTTCCTTGTTTCAGTTTTTCCATATACTGTGTACATCTTAAAGTACGATATTCCATGAATAAGTGCCATAAATCATTTGGATTACTAACGGGGTTTGGGGATTTGTTTCCAACTTATGACGCTTGTGACACTAATTATTTAGGGTGTTCATATATCAATCTTCTTCCAGCTCTCCTACACCAACCCAAAGGGTGAATAAGGTTCTCATAAGCCTTTCAAAAGGATATCTCATACATGTCCTGTGGCCTGCGTCACCTCCTGGAAGTATGAGTCTGTTATCTGCTGTTGCTGTGCAATAATATATTTGCAGGTTGCTACTACCTCATATCCTTATCATAGGTTGCTTTTTCCTTTACCTTTTCAGTAAGAATGTCGTTGCCGTAATGGCAGCTGTATCTGGTGCTACATTAAGCAAAGATACGTCTGGACTGACAAGAGTCCATATTCAGGGACACCTTCCAAAAAATCTGTTGAAGATGGTCAGAACAGTCCAGAACACCTTATCATTCCTCATCCAGTTTTGTTTGGGGCACACTATGTTGGATGACAGCCAGTACTAATATTTGTCTTTAAATAACTACTGCAGTTTTCTGGGGTAAAAGCAGAACCCTCAGTTTATCCCTGACACGTAGCTGCTGATCAATTGTGGTGTATTTCAAAATATTATAGGGATTCATACTGCTCATCGTTTCATTCATCAACATTATTACCGGAATATTTATGGGAATATTTTATTTCTATCTCCAGCTTCTGTCCAGGTGCCCATCACATTGAATTACACAATCTTACACCTTGTTCGAATGCAGGCACCCGTACTCTCCTCCTCTTTCAAGTTGGGACGACTGTTGATATTGTACTCTGCACAGTCCTATGCACAACTTGCAATATCCAGTTGCCTATGTGACAACGACCCGGCTGTATGACTGCGTGCGGATTAATGTCTTTTCTTGTTTCGTGGCTTTTGCATCAGCAATCTATATTTGCTCACTGATCAAAGAATTATTTTGCTGTGTGCCATACAGTCCATTTTCCATCATCTCACCCACTTCATTTTAATATTAGGAGTAAATAATACAGTAATGAGATTCCTGGATAGAGATACATAACAAATATAAAAAAAAACCCAAAAGCCCATAAGGTTTGTTTGCTTCTTCTTATGACACTGCTAAAATTGATTTGGATTCAGGTATCAAGTTATTGCGTCTATGTTTCAGCAAAGACTTGAAAATATCAAAGCGAGAGAAAATTAACACCTCAGAAACGTTACCAGAACAAGAAACACTAGAAATAATCAGAAATAAGGGTTAGAGTTCTGTTACTCAGGTGATGGAAACATAAACACAGAAGCATCTGAGCACTATTTATATACAAAAAATAAATCTTATGCTGAAAAGCTTTTTGTTTTCTTTTTATACACATTGTGCCGACAAAGATGACAAAGTTCAGTAAATTGGAGACATTCACTTCCAAACACGAAGAGATGTTTCTAGATGAAGACGTAACCGTATATTTTACCACAGTGGTAGTCAGGTAAACGGTCAGGGAAAAAAATTACCCTGAATTATGCATAATGAAAACAATGACATTTTCCAGCTACTTTTAGAGCAAAAGCCGCCAACTAGATCATCTGGGTTTCCCTCACCTCATCAAATTCCTTCTTCCAAAATCCTCTCTCCTTTTTTGTATATCACATTTGTAAGCTTCCTGAGAAATGCAAAGCTTTACTGTGACTCATTAGACTTCATGAGGCAATATTTGGGTGTGATGACACACTGTGATTTCCAGGAGGTCATACTGTATTTCCTAGTGGTCTCTCCTGGTCCTAATATTGATGAATCCTCATCACCAATGAGAAATCCAATTCTATTCAAGTTGCACACTTGTGAGTAACGGACCCTGATTACTTGTTAAAGATTTTGTAGTGCAGGTGTTTTTTAAAAAAAGTACTACAAATGTACTTCAGTTCTTTGGAAAACACTCAAATCATCAGTTACTAAATGCACTCATAACTGTAGTTACACAAATAGCATGGTATGATTTTGTTTGTCATACAATCCCATAAACTGAGAATATTTTTCTACTTTCCCTGAACCATGACACCTGTATTCTCAGCTCTTTTGTCGCCATTTTGCCTTGAAAAAGGGTTTGAGGATCTTTCTGCAGGCTCATCTATAGTTTCTATACTCCCAAAGAGTGGAAATGTGTAGTCCTACAGATGACATACTCCTACAGATTACGTGCCTTACTAATCAGCAAAACTTAATTTTCCTGAAGTTTCACTTGAACTCTCAAATCACTTCCTTCCCTTTTGTGCTGCTACTCAGCTGCTTTGCGAGGCCGTTTTGATTCCTTTTAATCACACTTCCTTCATCACTTTGTTCTCACCAGGTAGGCCATTGCCATTATGTCTCGCTGTACTGCACTCTGGTTTTCTATTAATCTCATTCTCTTTGCTCCTCCAATTTTCATCAGACAGACCGTTGCCACTGTGTTTCATGTACCACATGCTGGGTAATGACATGAAAAAAATTCTGTGTTTATAAAGCTAAATTGTCTCCTTCCTATCTAAATATGGTAATGAAGACTGTAATAGAACAAACAAACTAGATTTGTTAAGTTCCACCCAGAAGCCCCATACCTCACTTAACCAGTAGACTTCTCAGGTTCCAGGAAGACCTGTCCCACCAAGCTAAGTGACTTCAGCACAGAAAATGGAGCTTTCTTCTTGGGCAGGCCAAAGACGTTGGAAACATCACATGTCTCACAGGACAATCAGCGCTATAGACCTGAAGTAGGCAAGAATATTTGCAAAGAAGGGCAAATGGTAGGCAACAAACAGGGCTGTGACTTAGGGCTGCCAAGTCAAAGAATAATAGTGGAGCTGCTATAGATAATTTTTGAATGAACACAGCTCATGAGAAACATAGATACAGTATTTTTTATTACTGGCTATGAAATTAAATTCATGGCAAATGAAATTACATTAAAATATGCCCTTTAATTCAATTCTGATTAACCAGATTATTGTATTTTTAATATTTCTTTTCTTAAGCAAAGGTTGGACATTTGTCTAGAAGTATTGCTATCAGTTTGATTTCAGCAAGCCCAGGCAAGAACTGTGTAATTTAATTCTTTTTGTATTTAACTGTAAGACGCATGAAAGAAATGCTTAACACATCCCAATTCTAAACAGTATCAAGATTCATTGCCTGCTAGTTTAATATTTACATTCTTTATTTTAGGAAACTTTTTATTTCATGGTCTTTGGGCATTCATATATTCAGTTGCAATACTTGAAACATAATTAATCTATTTAATTTTGGATTACTGATTCTTTGAAAGTGCTCAAGTCCCTTCTTCCACTCTGAGAGGACAAGTGATGAACGTAGTGATGTGTTGGAAGTATCCACAACTTGCATTCAGATTGATATATTTAATTACTTTGTTTACGCTACATTGGTCAAGGTCTGTTGTTTTAATATGACTAAGACTAACCCCAGTGACACCACTAGTGAGGACGAAGTTAATCCATTGCTTACTTTTGTTGCTGACTTAGGCTAAAGTATTGTTCAGCTATGAGCTAATGACTCCTGCAGATGTTTCTTATTTCATGCCAGAAAAAGCAGAAGCTGAAATTAAACATTTTCTTTTTATGACCATTATAGTTCCCCTTATAAATTATAGCCCATTCAGTCATGTTTTTTAATAAATCAAATGACACCGACAACACAGTTTTCCTATCTGCAAAAATTAATCCTACAGGACCAAATTCTGGCCTCATTAGACCATTCATAATGAATAATCTAACTGATGATTAAAAAGTTGACCTGTCTAAGAAGGAGAAGAAAGTCGTAAGAATTTATAATCAAGACATACCTCTCTCTATCTTTCAACAAGCCTACATTTGTACTTAAATACATTGGTATGTCTCTATCGTATTAATTCACACCCTCACTGCCCCCGCCTTACATAAACATGGAGAAACCCAAGAAGACATCTTCAAGAATGCCTTTGTTATAATCTAATGCCAATTCAATTCCATATTCAGAGCTGGATATGGTGTTTCATATTTCTAGATGACAGTAATCTAATACACTGTTTTAGCTATTAAAAAATATTTTTTTTCTTGTTTGTCAGGGCTTTAAGGCCTAATCCACAATCATGATTCCGTTACAAGCCTTGATCTTACCACAGCCTGAGCATATGCAGACCTTCTGCCAACACAAAGCTGCAACAACTTCTCAGGAGCTTTGCTCAAGCATATCCGTGTAGCTAAGAATCCCCATTAATGATGATAACTCTCTTTGCTACTGTACGAATGTTATTAGTTCAAACTGTCACAATGGCAGAAAGCTGCTTAACATAGTAGAATGACTCATGTACCACAAGAACATGGTCTTTATGTGCAGAACTAAACACAAAAAGTGTTTTTGAGTACCTGAAAATAGTGTGTTTTGAGATTTATGATGCCTTTTAGACAACGTTAATACTTAGACAAGTATGTTCTACTGAGCCCCAAAATACTGATGTCTGTACTCACTGTAGGTTCTCACTGATAATCTAATTTTCACTTTTATTGGTTTGTGTATAAACATCGTGGAACTAAGCTTTTCAGTCTTCCTAAACCTCTAGTCATTACAACTGGTGAAGAAACTAGAAAAAAAGTATTTTTTAATGAATACATCTGTTACTGTTGCTTCTCCAACATCTGTATCATGTTGGAGAAGAACTGGACATAAAAGACCTCAGTTGTTCTGTCTGGTACATTTCTAATAATGGTATTATCCTTTCCTGAGCTACATGCTTTCTTGGCACTTAGGGTTCATTGCCTCTCATGGCACGCGGTTTCTGGGAGCACCATGTCTCTGTCCATCTGATACACTGTTCACCACAACTTGGTGAAAAGCCTTGGTGACACCCACACACAGCAACACACGCTACAGGAAGCAACATTTGGACGTTGCAATGGAACGACTTTGCAGACACTTTCTTCGGCCTCCCCGGTGAAACTTCACAGTCCCTCTTCTGTCATTTCCCAGGAAACAGGACAATGTGTCAAGCTGCCAAAGGTCACTAAACCAGTTCAGTAGATAACATAGTCTAATTTGGCTTACAGCTTTAATCCTTTATGAGTTACAGCAAGGAATGCAGGTATTTCTGCAGAACAAACTTCTGAAACAGCACAGCTTCACATGCACGTGCCCCTTCTTCCTGGTGAAATCAAACTTGAAGCTAAAAAACATTTGCATGAAGGAATCTTTTAAGAACCCTAATGCCTGAGAATCAGTTGTTTTGTTTGGTCCCATCCTCCACACCCTCCATTTTTTCTCACCGGATAAGCAGTGATCTCTGCCTGAGATCCCACAGCAACACCTTCTTCATATGGTCACACCAAACCTCTCCCACAACTGCCCAGACCAGAAAAAGAAAGGAGAAAAAGAATGTACCTTGGTCATATTTTTTCCCATTGATTGCTACAACATATCTGACAGGCTGGGGAGTACCATAATTTTTTGCCTTGCTTTGTTTTTTTAGGGGTTTTTGTTGTTGTTTGTTTTATAAAGCACATTGATTGTTGATTCATAGCCAATCCATTTAGCCTTAAATATACATTTGAAGCTGTAGTTGCCTACAGACTAGGTTTGAAATCAGACCAGGTCATTGTGAACAAATATTCTTAAACCTTAGCATTACAAACACAGAAGTCAATCAAAAGACAAAAAAAAAAAAAAAAAAAAAAAAAAAAAAAAAAAAAAGAAGGGAAAAAGAAAAAAGAAGACAGAAGTCACAATTTGAATATAGACATAATCTTCAAAATTTGGCATTCTATTACGTTATTTGTTCATCTTTATATGCACCTCATTATACCACCTCTATTCTTTTTTCACAACAAGCCATTCATACCTCTTACTCTGTTAATAGTCCCTAATAACTCTCTCAACATGTTTCCTATTGTTTGTACTTCAAAAGGTTTAATAAATACATATGAGAAATGAGTCATACTGCAGTTACAAAAAAAATAATTTTCATTTGTGTTTGAAAAATATACTTTGCATGAACTAGCTTCTAACTGGATGCAAACACCTCAGCAGACCTCTAACAGCTACCTGAATTGCCGGTGTTGCAACCTGGGTTAAAATCCAGGCCTCCTGGACACAGTGAAGAAACTAGCAAATCTCTAAGATCCTAGAGCCGTACCTGACTTATTGATTGGTCATGGATTCCCCTTATTTAGGAGAATCAATTCAATTCTGGCTAGTGCTTTGTCTGCCTTGTGCTGCCAATTCCTTTTTTTTTTTGCTGGATTTAAACTTGAAGAGTGAAGCACTTTGCACAACAACATGGGCATCACTCCACTTGGAGACACAGATACCTGCATGGACAGAACTTTACTTCTGTCCTGTTTCTGTTTACACCATAAAAGGCACCAGACTCCATGAAAACAGTTAAGTACATTTAGAAGAAATATTAACTTTAAGGCAATTACTACAGCAGCAGCTATTCTTTCCTCTCCAGTTTTTCCTAACCCTGCAGCTAGAAAGACCAGTTGAGCAAACATAGTCATCAGAAGCCAAATAGTTATTGGTGTTCAAAGCCATGAGGAAGTACAAAACCTCCTGGCTGGGACACGGACAAAGGACTGGCATTTATGGGTATCTTGGACTTTGCCTCTGAAATAGAAGCTCTGAGTCCATGCACACGTGCACTGCCCCCAACACCATCTCCCTGAGTGAGGGATATTACATAAGATAAATAGCTGCAACATGCATCTTTCCATGCTCTTTTTGGTGGGTAAAAGGAATAACAAATGCATTACCCAGATGACAGTTACACTTCTTTCTGCAACACCATATGTTTGTGTGGATGCACTGATGTAGAGAGGGAGGGCAAGAAAGAGTTATACATTGAATGAAATGTAATACTTGAAGCATCTCGTGAGGATTTAAAGTATGAACATTTGTACCTGGTCTTTTGGAAGGTGTCTCCATCCAAGGCAGGGCGGTTGGAAGTAGATGCTCTTTAAGCCCCCTTACAACCCAAAACATTCTATGATTCTGTGACTTTCCTAACTGACAGTACAATGGTAATTCTCAAGCAGGTGTTCAGCTCAAGTAACACATTTGAAATATTCATTTTGCAACCATGATTTAGCACAGAATCTAATCATTTTGGTCATTAATATTATAACATAAATATGATTGAACTATTATTAATCACTAATTTTAACACCATCAAATTGAGAAAGCTGTGCACCTGTGATAGAACATGAAAAACTCACAGTATCTCTAAATGAAATTATTCATATGCATCATATAATCATCATTTCACTTAAGTCCTCGCTGTCCATTCTGGGACCGAACTGAAAAGAAAAAGGATGCCTGACTTGTCTTGCCATTAAAAAGATGAAGTGTGAAAAACCCTCCTGAATAACAAACAGTGCCACATGGCAGTGGCTGTACTGCTCCTCATGTGTGCCAAGAACCAGCAGCCATGGTGCACGTAAAGATGGGTGGCATATAGTGTCTTTTCACCCCCAAAACAAGCATTGCAGATAATTTAATAGGTAAATGAAGGAATGGAACCAGTGGGTGTCCTTCAGCCTGGTTACTAACAGCTGACATGAGCTGAGCATTAGTCTGACTAAATCGGGACAAATCTAGGCATAAAGCTGACCTTACCCTGACATGAAGTAAGAATGGTGAGAAACCCCTCAGATGTCTCTTTATGAGCCAGCTGGAGCTGGGGTATAGCAGTATCATTTCAGTTCATTCATTGTCCAGAATACCCCAACATCTTATTTACTTATGCTGAAGGTTTATCAAATAAAAGTGTTTCTCTGAGAAATGAAAGGACTTCCTGTTATTAAGATTGATAATTTTCATAGAAGTTCAATGATGAACTTTTGTCTTTCAAATTTTGATTCCCATTTTATTAGATTATTTTATATAATTTCCCCTGTTTTGTTTACTCCTTGCAATAAATCCTGCATCTATTCAGTAGCCTAATAGGAAAAAAAATTCCACCATAAACTTATTAGGAAGTTCCTGTAATTACATCTGCATTTGAAAAAAAAAAACCCCACCAAAACCCAAACAACAAACCAAAACAATTAAGAACTAAGAATTTAGTTATTCCCCTTACCCAGGTAAAATGGGATTCTGTGAGTACTCTTTTGCTGAAAAAAATAAGATAAAAATCTCACCTCGTGTACACCAGCACAATTCTTCTACATTCAAAGTTGTGCCCACTTCTACCAACAATTCTCATTGTTTAACATACATAAGAACAAGGTATATTTGTTCAAGACAATACTAATTGTATATATTCCAGTTTAAAATCTTAATGACTTAATTTAGTATTCTGGAACTGCACAGAAAAAATGGTAATAGTAGATACAGTCTTAGTGTTTTAAACACTTAAGAGAATTTTGAATCTGGAATGGAGGGCTGAACAGCAAAGATCAGATCTTGCACCCTTAAGCAAATTTCTTAACAGAGATTTTAAATAAAAAGAGAATGAGCATACAAAAGCATCAGATCCCACAGAGTTACAGAGTGAAAAGAAATTTCTGAGCTACTAATAACAACTTTTCCCACTTAGAACGATTAAATTTATTCAGAGAAACATTTGGGCACTCTTCTTCTTCTGCTTCTGAGCATAAGAATATTTATTACTGGAGAAAAAAAAAGGTTTACTAACTATTGCATCTCTTTAGAATATCAATAAAATGTTTCCCTAATTCATTATTTTAAATATAAGTAAGCATTCGTGGGGAGGAAAAGGTAAGCAAAGGTGACTCCAAATCATGATGAATTTTACTGTGCTTAATGAGCCTTTTATATAAATAGTTTTGCAAAAAACATCTGGAAAAGAACTTACAGCTAAAATGAAAGAAAAAACAGTAATGTCCATCTGCCTCTGGGTTTCAATATTCAGCTTTTAATTTTTGTTTCTTTTACTCTGGAACTGCACTGCATTGAAAGCTTGCATTAACCTGAACACCACCAGGTTTTCTATCTGATCATTTTTGCCTAAGAAGTCTAAAATCTTCTAATCTGAATCTCCTAGGATGCCAGAATTACCATCTCATTAAAGACCAATTTGCCTTTTCAGCTAAAGAATCAGCTTCCTTCTGGCATTTTTATTTTAGCAAGTTGTTTCCATGCTGTTGAGTCACATCCTTCTGCATAAAAATCCAGGCAGACCCTGTATTATATAAAACGGGAACACAAACAAGAGTGCTACTTTAAGAACATTTATTTCTTAAGCCTAATTTTTATGAGAAATTAGGTCATCTGGTCTCTTCAGAAACATCAAAACTACTTACTTTACATTAGACAAGAAACTAAAGTAACAGGAAATTGAATCTATGAAAGCTACCACCCCAATTCTAGCAAAACAGAAGAGTAAATAATCCCTGAGCCTTATTGATAGTTCCTAATGAGTTGTGTACTTTAAAAGTATAAAAACCTCTGCAACTCTTAAGAGTCAGGCAAGAACATACAGAACTCTGGTTTAATATTTGGCAAAGATAATAGCATACTTACATACAGAAATGACGTAATACAAAAAAGTCTCCTAACAGCACTAACAGTCTGCTAGCAATTTAAAAATTAAAACATGTATGTTTTACATGTGTTTAAACATACAAATAATAATAAAAAAAAAAGGTTGTGAGACAACCTTTTAAACAATTATCTCTTCAATGTTATATAGAACCCAAGGAGTCCAGAACAGGGCTGAGTCTGTGCTGCAGCTGATGAGCACCCAACATGTGACTGCTGAAAATACTGCTTTGTTCAAACCAGTGTTTGCACGGCCTCAGAAATACAGATCTCCAGATCTTTCTTCACCAGCCAAAAATAAAAAACACTGAACGGTAAAGTCAACATGGTATGGAACTTCACTACAAACAGCCTAGCAGCAATGTCAGCAAGTCTAGCAGGCGCCTGGACTACTTCAGAGATACTAATGGATGTTAAATGTGCATAAAGTTGCATACCAGAATATCTATTACATTAGATCTTGATGTGTCATGTACTGAATTCAGTTGTTTTAATCTGCTACAGCTGCAGCCCACCAAGATCTCTTTCTTTCAAAGTGGGTGAATTATTTGCAGGCTTCTTTTTCCAGACAATGTTAGAGTACTAATCCAAAGAGCAGTTTCCCTTGGCTGTTAACAAAAGCTCTCCACAGATTTTATGCGCTGCCTATTCTACTGGCAGATCTGGCAAAACATAATTTGCTTATTCTACCTATGTGTTTGAAGCTAGTTTAAAACATAACAGGCCACAGACACATCACATCACTAGGGAAACAACTCTTTTTTTTATTTTTCTGTTCCTTCTTTGGTCTCTTCTTCACCCCTTAAAGTAGAGCAAAAATCCTGGTCAGCTGCAGACAGGAAACCAGTGGGAATGGACTTGGCTCAGAGGAGATGCATCCCTTCCAGTACACACAGCCCAGGCAGGTCTGATCTGCAGCATGCCAAGTCTTGTTTCTGGAGCACCACGCCTTTAGTAGACTCTTGGAATGTACTTGGAATTTCCAACTAAGCAGCACTTGAGTTTAGAGTCCACAGCTCACTGTTTTGTGACAGTTCTTCACGACCTACATGCATGCTTTTCTGAACGTTTTCTGAACATGCGAGGCTTGGCAGCCGTGTTGGAGCTTTTAATCAAAACATGATGTACTGCTGAGAGCTTCATCCCTCCAACTGAAAACAGGGGCTGGGGATGTGTTTTGCAGACTAACCTATGTTCACAAACCTTATTTATCTTTGCAAGGTCACATCCTGATCAGTAGCTCTGGCAAAAAGAGCCTGGATGTTTTTCATTTGTCTTTTTAATTAGACTAAAATGCATTAAAATCTCCCTCAGTATGTTCCACTGCTCTTTTGTCAAATGCTGTAGTGTGTGACTACAAGTACTCATTCCTTGCCAGTTTGTACTTTCAAATAACAAATTTGTAAATAGTAAAAAAAAAGAAGTATGACATGGTTTTCAGAATAGGGTTTATTTGATAGGTTATTTTTCACAAAGGTACTAAAATTTGTACTACCTACAAACATTGTGGATGGCCATCTCGAGATCAATGGTACTAACAAGGGGTTTGAGATTAGTCATATACTTCAAAATGTTTTGTGAAAAATACATTCTGATTAGACCCAAGGGTGTATTAAGCACCTTTTTTTCAATTGCCAACAGCATTCTGGGCTGTATCAGGCAGAGTGTTGCCAGCAGGTCAAGGGAAGTTATTCTTCCCTCACCACTGCTGAGACACTTCTGGAGTATTGTGTCCAGTTCTGGGCTTCCCAGTACAAGACAGACATGGACATACTAGAGCAAATCCAGCAAAGGGCCACAAAGATGCAGAAAGGACTGAAGCATCTTTCATACAAGTGAGTTGGCACTGCTCAACCTGCAGAAGAGAACCCTCAGGGAGATCTTACCCAAGTATATAAAAATAGCTGATGGGAATGTGTAGGGAAGGTGGAGCCAGACTCTTGTCATTGGTGTCCAGTGACAAGAGACACTGAGCACAACTTAAAACATAGGAAATTCCACCTGAACAAAAGAAAACACTTTTTTTAACCGTAAGCATGGTCAAACACTGAAGCAGGTTGCCCAGAGAGGTTGTGGAGCGTCCTCTCATGTGGAGAAAAAGCCGAACTGGACACAGTCTTGTTGACCATGCTTGAGCAAAGGATTAAGACTGTGATATCCAGTGGCCAACACCAACCTCAGCTGTTCTGTGATTCTCTGATACTATCCCTATGAATTTCATCTTCAGTACTCAAAATCAGAGGTTCTTTTAATAAAATATTAGACCCAGTCTAAATGAACAGGGTTGCATATCGCTCACTGGCAAAGTATTTCAAGGACTACTTGCCCAACTTACCAACGCTGATGCAAAATTTTTAAACACTTCTTTTTTAAACGCACTGAAACTGAAAACAGCAATCACTTGGTGAGGTACACAGCTGCGGCAATGGTAAGTTCTGTGGGTGGGCACGAGGCTGAGGTGTATGGGAGACAGGGAGAAAGGCTGATGTGGCTTGGGCATTGCCAGGAGCAAACTTGGGAGATTTAAACTACCCTAGGCAGCGATGTCAACCAGGAGAGCTGCAAACAGGATGTGCAAACAGGGATCAAGAGGGCATAGCAGTTTGTGCAGAAGGGCGCATAAGAAAGACTATTCACCCTACTTGTGGGCCCACAGCCCAGGGAAGTGCTCAAGGTCTCTGCCATAATGGTGGGCACTTGCCTGAGAGTTAAAACCAGTGTTTCTACAGAGGAAGCCCCTCAGATGTCTGATTTTTCCACCCAGATTGAACTGGTAAGGAAGGAGACTTCAGTACAGATGGTAAGTTGCAATGAGTGCCCAGACCCTTCTCCTGGAGAAAAGGGAAGTTTTTGCAAAAGATGTGCACAGGTTGATGATCTGTTGCATCAGGTGGCCAAGTTGCAGGACACAGTTAAAAGGCTGTACAGTATTAGTAGATCAGAGATGGAGATAAATAAGTGGTTTCAAAACTGTAGATACCACAGAGAATGAGGCACCTTGGACCTTGGTGACCCACAAAAGAAGGACTCAGCTTCAGTCCTCATGCTCTAACATTACAACTGTAAACAGATATGAACATTTAACAGCTGTAGGCACCCAAAGGCAAGGTCTGCAAGGAGAAGTTGTACCAGGAGCACACAGTGGATACCACAAAGGGAAATGATGAGTGTTTGTAGTTGTTGACTATCTGTTAAGGGGACTGAGGCACCCACCTACCATCCATGCCCTTTAACGGTAATGGAAGTAGATGGAGCAAGAGACCCCCTTGGCTTAACTGCGATCTTCTGAGTCTGCTCAAAACTAAAAGAGAAGTGTAACGGAAACAGAAAAGGGGACAAATACCCATTAAGAAAGGGCACTGCCAGGGCATGAAGAGGTGAAGTTAGAGAAGCAGCAGCTTAGCTCAAATCAAGACTGGACAGGACTGGTGGTAAATAGCTCCTTTTTAAACTGTCAACACAGTACAAATAGCATCCCACAGGGATTAATACTGGGCCCAACACTGTTTAGTATCTTCATAAGTGATCTAGATGATGAAATCAAGCGTACCCATATGAAGTTTGCTGATGACACCCAACTGAGTGGGGAAGTGGACACTTCAGAAGGGAGACCCACCCGGCAGGAAGACCTGGATAGGCTGGAAGAGTGGGCTAACAAGAATTTTATAAAGTTCAACAAAGACAAGCATAAGCTCTTGCACCTGGGAAAACATAATCCAGGAGTGAAGCAATGGCTGGGGTCTAACCAGCTGGGGAGCAGCTGTGTGGAAAGGGACCTGGGGGTCCTGGGGGACAACAAGCTCAGTACAAGTGACCAGTGTGCTGCTGCAGCAAAACAAGCCAGCAAGACGCTGGGCTGCATCAACAAGGTCATCACCAGCAGACATGAAGAAGTCATTATCCCACTCTACTCAGCACCTGTCAGGCCACACCTGGGAGTACTGTGTTCATTTTTAGTCTGTGTTATGCAAAAAAAGATGTGGACAGGCTGGAGAGGGTCCAGAGGAGAGCTCCCAGGGTGATCAAAAGACTGTCGTATGAGGAAAGGCTGAGAAAATTGGGTTTGTTCAGCCTTGAGAAGAGAAGGCTTAGGGGAGACCTCATCATCCCCATGTTCCAGTATTCAAAGGGTGGCTACAAAGAAGATGGAGACTGTCTTTTTATAAGGAGTCATGTGGAAAAGATATGGGGTAATGGGTACAATTTACTCCTAGGGAGATTCTGATTCGATACAAGAGGAAAATTTTCCACAGTGAGAACAACCAGCCATTGGAATAATCTCCCTAAGGGAAGCGGTGGATTCCCCATCATTGAACACTTCTAAGATTCAGCTGGACAGGGTCAGCTGGGCCATCTTGTCTAGACTGTGCTTTTGCCAAGAAAGGTTGGACCAGGTGATCCTTGAGGTCACTTCCAACCTGATAGCCTATGATTCTATGAATATTCATTATTTTAGCTTTCTCTCCAATTTTGACTTGAACCCAATTTTCACAACAGATTTACTAATAATCAACACCAAAGGGAATTGTTTTGGCACAAACATTGTACAATTATCACTTACAATATTTTCTGCATTGCATTTAATTGCATTTATTAAGCCATTCTGCTTACATGCATTTAGTCTACTCCATTTAGATTGCTGTGCAGTGTGCACTCTTCAGGCTACCCAGAAACTAAAAATTAAGACTTAATTTGGCAAATTAGTTTTATTAATAGCTATTGATTGCCTCTCAACAGAATTCTGTAACCTTTGAGAATATTCCCTAATGAGCCAGGTGTCCTGATTATATGATAATTCCTGTTAAAATATCTGTTTCATAGTGAATTCCATGTAAAACACTGCTATAACAGAGACGTGAAACTATAGGCTATATACTTCAGAACAGAACACTGAGAAATGCCCTCACCATACTGAACATACAACCGCTACAGCCTTGCTAAGAGGAAATTTAGTAGTCCATACTCATACTGCAGATTCTAATCATAAGGAAAGTAACACAAGAGTGCACTTCAAACACTTTAGCAAATACTTCGGGGATATTTCCCACTAAAATCAAACAAACAAAAATCAGATTCACACAAAATCAGGTGCATGCTGATAGGGCTCCACTTAACAACTTCTTTCATTGCTCAAAAGTGGAAACCTTGACATCATTAAGAACTCTGCAGCAATCAGCTGTTGCTCAAAAAAACCAGCACTTTCCCTCTTTGCCCACAAGGAAAGAAATCAGCATAGAATCCAAACAGGCATTATAGATAAAACCCAGCAGGGAAGAACTTGTTTTCTACATCCCTCTTCCCATTCCATCTCACTCTTTTCCTGGAAGAGACTAACCTTTGACCATGAAACCTGCTTATTTCTTCCACCTTCAAATAAACATAGGCCAAACTCACCAGTCTGCTGTTTCACTTCTATGCCAACAGAACCATTGAAATGAGTTGCAAGAACAAAAGCATAAACAGACACTCCTTTCCTGTGCAATTTTTTCAAACAACAAATCAGTGTCAAGAGCAAATGAAGAACAGACATATAGTAAAATCTCCCTGTTGGCCATAAGAAACACTGTGAATAAACCACTTGGGTAGACTTTGCCACGATACCAATTAATATAGTCAATTTGGGTGACACTACACCTACAGTAGTGACAGCAGATGCTGAAATCTGGAGTCCACACTCTATTTGCCAGTATCCTGTGCAATCTGCACTGATTACTGTATGGTACTAGGGACAGTACTGACAGAAGGCTAAGCGATGTGATTATTTGTCAGAAAATTGTTAAGGGATTGGACATATAAGAAGCACCTAAGAGAGCTGGGACTGTTAAGCCTGGAGAAGAGAAGTCTCACAGAAATAACGACAACAGAGCCAGGGTGTTCTCGGTGGCACAGAGTGGCAGGACAGGAGACAGTGTGCAGAAACACAAAATTCCACTTAAACATATTTGGAGTTTTTGGGTTTGTTTGTTTGCTTGATTTTTCACTGTGCAGATGATCAGACACTGGCACAGATTGCTGTGAGAAGCTGTGAAGTCTGCATCCTTCACAATATTATTAAAAAAACAACTGGAAACTGCTGTGAGAAACCTGCACCCTTGATTCTCCCTTGAGAAGCGGGGTTAGATTACAGACCTCCAAAAATGCTTTCTGTCTTCAACTACTCTTATTTTGTGATCACCAGTAATATGAACTACTTCAGGTTACTTCATTTAAAACAAAGGCAGCTACATTCTTACGAGTTGCATACTACATAGACATGACACTAAGCTATTGGAATTACTTTGTAGGTATGGATTTATTTCATTATTTCTACCTTAGAGAGAAAATCCATTAGTACATATGTTCAAAATGTGGTACAAACAGTCCTTCCTAAAAACCCATATATTATAGGACTATAAAAACATCTTTGATATCATTCCATCATTTCCACTCACAGCATTAAAAAGCACCTGGAAAAAAGCACTGACTGGAAAACAAAGACAGAAATCTACCCTTACTAATATTTTTTACAAGATCTTGTCCTGTCAGTGCAGAGGTCAGGAGAGCAAACGTAGAGGCTTAGGCTGTGCAAAGAAAGCCATAAAGCACACAGATCATAGCACCCTGGGTCTAATCCATCTTGCTGAATTTTTGTTTAACGGTGTGAAAAGGGAAGAGCCCTTTTGATTCTTCTGTCCTAGGCAGAGGACTGTCTTTGACAGTAGCTGTCAAAGGAATAGTTTCCCTGGGATACTGGAAAGACTAAACTGATATGGAAAACACTGCAATGTGATAAACAAGCAACCCCACAATCACTTCTTAATCACTTGGCAGAATAAAGATGTAATGCAAAACTAGCTTATCTTTTTTTTTTTTCCTTTCAGCTCTTCTCCCAGCTCTAAGCCACCATGCTACACCCAGGTTTCCTGTGTTATGTGATCATTAAGTTGCCTTTCCACCCTTCTAAAACACACATTGACATTTTTACCATGTTTTTCAATAATGAGTTCCTCTCAACGAATATTGAGAGCTGACACAAAAGGTAAAGACACTTTCCAAAACTGTACCGACAGCCTATTTGAATGGAGCTTTGGCGAGTGTCCCCAGCTCTTCTCTAACGTGCTCATGGCTTCTCCACCCTGCCTGTCATTGCACTTCATTTATTTTTCCACTTACATAAACTAGACGTGTTCACCAGTTTATCCTCTCAGATAGCTATTGAATTTCAGATTCGGAAGATCAAAACAGCACAGTTTTAATTTGCTCATTTCTCAAACATGAAAAACATGGTCACTCATGGTACATACTGTGATAGCCTTATAGCACACTAAACTTAGTTGCTCTTTCTTTAACTTTTATCTTCAGTCATGTATTTCTCTCTGTGTTTCTCCTATGCACATACCAAACAAAACAGGAACAATTTTTACATCAAAAAAAATTTTGCCTAGTATTATTTCAACATGTATAGCCACACTGACACTGCTCCCTTCATGATATGCCCATTTCTGTAATTTACATGGTTTCTGAGAATTAATGAAAGTTAATTAAATGATGCAAAATCTGTCAACTTTTTGTCTGTAATGCATTTCAATATCAATGTTAATCATATGTGAATCTTTTTCAATACTGGTTAAAATTCATGTTTCCAAAGATGTAGATAGGAGTCTGCCAAAGAGGTAACTTTCAATCTGTTTAGCTAAATCCTTTTCTACCTCACTTGAGGATGTGCTGCACTGAAGAGAACTACAATGATATACTCTTTCCTGCTTGCCTCTATCTTATTCTCTGTCAGTCCATCAGATATTTAGAATATGTTAGGATATACAGAGCATTGAAATGACCTGGCTGCACAAACAGGATGTTATTACAGATCTATCATCTAAGCTCGACTTTTCTAGCATGACTATGTATAGTATTTTGTATAAGGAAACATAGGAAATAAGGCAGGATTACCATTAGAGAAAGAGTAGGATCAGGATAGGACTAGAAATTTAAAATATACAAATGACTATTACAAACATTTTACAAAAAATTTGTTTTAGATACAGTCAAAGTTACAGGATCAGAAGATAGTGGAGAGGTAGCAGAGGAGTCAGGTTTTTCCATGGGTGAATTTAGAAAAAAACAGCAATAATGAATCTTCTCAGACTGAAATAAGGTACCATGACCATGTTGGGTTATTTTACATGTTAGTTTATTAAGGTAATTACAAGAGTTATATTCTTAAGTCCTTGAACTATTCATGCAGTTCCCAAACTGTCTTGAATCTTTGTTGATCAACTTAGGTAAAACTTCTGCCTACAAGTTTAATATTCTTAACTTTATGTACTTTTATGCATCTACCTTTTTTGCTTTACATTGTTTCAAAAATTCCTATCTGTATGGCTTTTTTTTTATTTACCCACTTTAGTGTGTCATTAAGTAAAATCCCTGTTAGCTTTTATTGTGAAATCCTCTTGTCTGAGGTATGTTCCTTGAAAATTTGTGACCTTCCTACTAGCGCCCAGAGGTCAACAGTATCCTGTCACCAGAACTCAATAAACTCTAACAGGGGAGTATCTAATGAGAGGGATGCACAAAATACTCAATTGCTTTTAAAATTTGTTGTACAGACATTTCGAGGGGAGACAGACTGACATAGGCTCTTCTCTGTGCCATTTTTTTCCCCTACCCTCTTCTTTTCTTCTTACTCAGTGCCTCCTGACATCCTAGATGACTAATTTTCAACCAACTTAATGTTTTCAATTACACAGGAAATTGTCAAGAAACCTTTTTGAGATACTAAGCATTAAGAGAAACAGCTTTTGGGCAATAACTCATTAAAAAGCCCAAGAGAAGTAACCTTTGTTAACATTCCTTCTCCGATATTACATCTGCTAATAAACACTGTTGATAAAAGTGACCACATGAGGTCTTGCACTCCTGGGCTCCTCACAGACCCACCTCTCAACGAATTATTTTACTTGAAATTCTCCCATGTTTGAATTAATGAAGTCTAACTGATTAATAACTTACACTATTCATCATCATTTTCATCTGAAAAATTAAAATATTATCTTGAAATACCATTTTTGCAGTGGTTTATATGACACTGTGTTGGGGAATATAATGCTGAATAAGCCTTAGACAGCCTTTACTAAAAAGTGAAAGATTATTTTAAAAACTATTTTTCAAGTGTTCAAAAAGTAATGCTTATGTATTTGCTTATGCTTCAGTCTGTTTACCAAACTGAGAATTTGTTGGGATGTTTGAAGAATTTGGTTAAGTATATGTGTATTTTTTAAAGGTCTGATAATATTTAATTGTAAATTACAGTTGCAATTATCAAAATATGCTTTTATCTCAGATTCACTCATGATTGGCATCTTCCTGGTTATGTGCAATGCAATTTCCTGCCAACCAAGCACAGGATAAATTCAAAAGTTTCCTGCAGCAAAACTATGTCAAGGCCACTTTAGGGTAGCGTGATACATAAAAATAAATTCAAACCCTTCAAGCATGCATAAAAGTGGTGGGGAAAGGGATAGAAAACAGGATTCTGAGGCAGTGTCTTCCTGCTTTTTGTGTGGCTGCACCAAGACAAAAACCAGTTTCTTGTGCAACTCGAATGTTAGGCAATAACAAGCTACCATGACATTTTACAGTCAGAAAAAAATGCAGTTGGTACCTTACCAAAGTTAGTCATGCAGGAACTAGTTCATTTGTCTGCAGAAAACTTATCTTCAGGGAAATAAAATTTAATCGAAATTCCGTTAAAATTGCAGTGTTGAGACTTAGAATTCACTCCCAGAACAATGTTAACATCATTTTCAGAAAAGGAAAAAAAAAACAACCCCAAAACAAAACCAAAACCACACCAACCCTGGATTCCTGCACTAAGTTCTGCAAGACTTAACTCGTGATAGAGGGCGATATAGGTAATCCCCACAACAGTATGTTCAGGTTGTGCCTGCATAGCCTTTATTTATTTATTAAAAAGTTAAACCCACACAGTTTAGGCGAGCTGCAGTGTGAGAGAGATGATGAACCTAGCTGTGACAGTTTCGACAAGACATCTGTAGAAGCAAGGCTGTTGGGGTTGCCTTCCTGCCCGAGGTTGATGTCCCACGCTACAGCTGGCAGAAGCAAAGTGCTGTGAGCACGACGCGGCTGTCACAGACTGACGCGTGCCAGTGTAACCCAGATTGATGAATTACGGACATGGATGCACGGTGTGAAATACCTGAAGGGTTGCACTGCTCTCAAATACTTGGGCTGTCAGCAGGAGAAAAGCATGCAGGGCAGGTAAAGCCTTCAGATAAGAGATGCTGCCATAGAACCTCCACTTTAGTGTATGCTCCTAATATGAACAAAGTAAGAGACACTGCCATCTCTTCTGCAAGTCAATCCTTTTCTGTATCGCTTTCCTTCCTATTCTAACTCCCACAACTCCTTGGAGGTGGTAGGTAGAAAATGTACCTATTTAAACAGTAGTGTCTATTTCTTGTTTTGCTCTACCATATGTACTTTTATACCCGCTTCAGGGTAATTTAAGAGTTTGGTCAACTTGCAGCTCTCTTGCTCCACTGAAAATGATGGAATGGCCCGTGACCTAATGAGCTTTCTATCATCTTTTCCCTTCCACTTTGATTTTCTCCTTAATTTTTCTTAAGACAGAGAACTGACCTGCTGGATGTTTTGAAGCTACCACTCATATGTACATTCACTCTGAGTCAAACGCACATCACAAAATTTCAGTACATTTGACTTGCACTCTATGTGCTCATCTAATGATTAATGACAACACCCACCTGAGTAACTGTTTTGAAATTCAAACAAGTGACTACTATGTGTTACTCTGATTTCTCTTATACTGTTCCTGTAACTTCACTTGTTTAACTATGTACTCTACTGACTGGGCTGCCTAGGCATAAAACCAGGCATAAAACCAAGAAACCAATCTTTAAATGATCATTGATCAGCAGAAGAACATATAAAAAATCTAATTACCTTGATCTTTGAGCAATGTTGGTCATTCTAAGTCACAACTATGATCTTTTCTATTTGTGAAGTATAGCACTGAAACTTTCTGAGATCTGTAGTGCAGATACACTCGTCAAATACTGTTTTGACCGTCTGTTAATTATGATATAGATATCTGTGATATAGAGATAAGGTTAAGACACCAGTAATGAAGAATGCAATGACTACAGCACTAGACAAAATGCAGTGGACATGATCACTGGTTGGCCAGCCAGAGACTGAGGACACACAGAAACAACTATTCCAGCTTTTAAAGTTTGCACTTACCAACCTCCACAACACTAGAGCAATTGGGGTCTGTGAAGCCTTCAGGACACTCGCATGAGTAGAAGTCATCATTCAGCCCAGACAGACAGATGCCACCATTTTTGCATGGGTTGGAGTCACACACGTCCCCTGTGGGTTTAAGCAGAAAAAGAGATTCCTATAAAACTCTTCAAAAGTTATGAACAAGCTTTAAGTATGGCAGAATGCTGACAGCCAAGAACAGAAAAGAATGACAGCCTTTATGTCCTTTGAATACCTTCTGGCTAATTCCATTTTATATTTATTTAACAGCACACCTCTGTGTAATCACCTTCCCCTAGCCACCCACTCTGTAAAATGTGATTCTCTTGGACGCACTGACAACTACTAACTAGCAGAAGACAATAAAATTTAACAAAAAATAATTTTTTGCTTTCTCTCATTTGAAGTCATTCAGGATATATACTTGGAAAGGAATTTACCCAGGATTTTACCTCTTTAGATTCCCTTCCACGTAAAGCTGAACAGTGGTTTCAGTTCAGGCTATTGGCTTAACATCCAGTTTGTAAGCAAAAAGCCGTGGCTGTGCATACATCATCGTGTGGTCCAGACTTACACAATCTTAAATCACCCAATAGTACCGGTTTGATCCAGATCAGGCATTGGCGTGCTGCTTTACTTCTGCTAAACACAGTGATAGCATTCAAGCCAGCCATGTGTTTCTGTGTTGGCTTTGTGTCAGTCACACGAAGACCAACTACATGTGATCCCAGGATAAAGTTTGACAGTACAGACCAAACCATTAGAGTGTTTTGAGCAATTTATTTCTAACGGGAAGTTTACACCCCATCAATAATTTTTGATGTGGAGCCCTATGACTGGAGTGTATGGTCACGCTGCACCCCCAGGGAGGTTTTTACTATGACTTTTGACTGACCAACTCCATGGCGGGGATGGAGGCTAAAGGACTTGAGCGCTCACAAGTCCCTTCAGTGTTCCTCGACAGTCCCCTCCGTGTCTGAAGGAAGGTGGTCACCTTCTCCCATAACTCATGGGATTTCTGATTGCAGAGTAAGAAATCCGTTAGAAACACAGGTACACTTAGCTTCAAAACTATGCTATGCTACGGACCACCTATGCCTCAAAACTCCCTGGGACACAGGGCAAGCGCCGCACAGTGGGTAGCTTCAGCCTGTCTACATAATGCTAGACAAGCAGATTTTGCTTATCCTTCAATGGCTTTTTAGTGAAGACAGCCTACTTAATCGATTAGGTGACCGCAGAAAGACGTAAACTCTAAAAGATGCACCACAGGGCGGCTTCATATGCTCAGAACTTGAACATGTCTCCAGTATTACCAGTGCCTACAGCACATTATTGTGGTTTCCTGTCTTGTAGCATTTGAAATGGCCTTCAAGAGGAGATATAACAGAGAGAACAGAGTGTCTGTGCAATTCTTGTAATTCCTCAGTTTTAATACCCTTAAAGAACCACACCTTATCACAGTGCTACAAACGGAAATACAGGATTGCATCTGATGGCCAGTGGAATACCCGGAAAGAATCCTAAAGAGTGTCCTAGGCTTTGGTCAGCTTCAATTTAGTATTTTTTCGCAGCTAACTAAATACATATTTAAAAGCTTTTTTTATTTATCTCAAGCTTCATCTTATAAGACAGATGTGTGCTATCTATTGATCAGTATTGTATTTAGAAATAGTAATAATTTGTGCAGTAGAGTTTTGTTTTGCAAATTTTTTGCAAATAGAACTTAAAGCAGTATCTGCAGATAGGTAATTATTAAAAAAATACGGTGTTACTTCGTATGTTTTTTTAAATTGAAAAGTTGCCTGTCTTTTGCCATGTAATTGCAAAGAGTTACTGAAAATCACTTGTTTATGCCCGTAGTGCTGACATTACAATATGTTTAGGATTATAGTGGTGGTAAGGGAACTCAAAATGCTTTCAACGCCTTTTGGGCAAATAGACTTCAGATTAGTGTCTTGTGTAAGAACTCCCATCTAATAATCACTTAAGAAATTTAACTGATGTAGAAAACTGCCTATACGCATTCTGTGCATCAGTTGCAAAAGCCTCTAGTTGTGGGTTAATTTGCCGGGTTGTTTTTAATTTTATTTAATTTTAATCTGTCAGTTTTAAGCTGCCTTCATGATACAGAGAATTGTCATGTCTATGTATGTGGTACTAACAGTCTTGTCTTGAAGACTGTCCAGCTGATGGAGAAGTAGAGCTATATGAAATGAATGGATGAGATAAGACATTATCCATCTAATGATCTGTCTTCCTAATTGCATCTAAATAAATCAAGACTTTTCATTTTCAGTGGCTTTTTCACTATTGCGGTAGCAAAGGTTGTTTATTTTTTACTTCATAGGGCGTAGGCATTAGGTTGTGAAAGAACAACTGTTATTAACTGAGTGCTCTGACAACTGTAGTCCCATACCTTTAATTAAATTAATAAATTTAATAGCAGCTGGAGCAGGAGCACTTACTATGCAAATTCGTATGGATATTCTGATTAAAATGAGAGGGGACATTTTTACAATGTGTTTCCTGAGTCAGAGTTCTGATTTCAATTATGCAATACAAGAACAAAAAAGAAAGGTAAAAAGAAAAAATACTGTTTCCATTTGTAAGTTTTACATTGATTGACAAGCAGAACGCATCCCCAGTTTTCCATTTTATTTCCAGAAACTAAAATCTCCTACTATGACCAAAGTGTGCCTCCTTAACTATGTAGTTTTTATTTATCTGAAGATTTGTATTGGCTTTTTCAGTCTGAAGTGACCCGACCTACAGCTTGGGACTAATAAAGCAGATGCTGTCCTCTAACAACAGTCATTTATTTCCATGTTCAGGAAATAACTGCACTAAGTGCTCTTTTGACCCACCACCTTGGCCCATATTCTACAGCCAGTTAGTGGTGTAAATTTTTAATTGTCATTATATCATACTACAGAAATAAAATAAGTACAGCTCACTTCAAAAGAAAATGTGATCAAAAAAACCCCAACAAACCACAAAAAAAACCCAAACAAAAAAGAAAGGCAAAAAGCTCCAAAAAAAAATATATCTCTCGCCTGTCTTATTCAAGTAATGCTAAAGAGGGCCAAAGAGGGGGGAAATCTGTACTTTGAACAATGGTTAAAATAATAAGATAACATGACGTCAAGTACAACGCAGTCAGAGAAATAGGCAAGTGCACAGACACAAGCGAGCAATAATTCTACTTAAGGCTGTGCAAAGTTGCATACTCAAATTAGTAAAACTCACTTGAAATGTTAGCAACCTTATTTATGACTTGGTGCTTGTGAAATTGTGCAGAACAAAAGAAATATCATCTTTGAGTCAAGCATATCTCTCTTAATTTACATTTTGTGCCCCTTGAGAGGCCATTGATGTTGAAATATTGAAATCTAATTTCTTATACATTCTACTCAGTTTGATGAGCAGAATTTGATTTTAAAGGCTCTGTTCTTAATAAGAACTTATATGGGTGCACTTTGTTTTAGCATAACTGATTAAGGAATTTGTTACCGTTAAAATGCTATCTTGCATATGACATAACTCCTAACATAACAGTAGTTTTAGAATTTAACCTCAGAGGCATGGTGACTGGAAGAGTAAAATAAACTCAAAGAAAGAATTATACCCTTTACAGTAACTTTCAAAGCTGTGCTTTGTCCTGCTGACTTTCCACAGTGGTAGGTAATATACTTTTTGTGCAACAGACTGCAAATTGACAAATTTCTGCAAATTAAACAAATACTCTATGAGGAACTCCATTATTTATTAAAAAAAAAAAAAAAAAAAACACCAAAAAAACCCACACCAAAAGACAATTAATATTGTACTTTTACTAAAATGTTCTGAAAGGGGTCCAGGAAGAATGCAAGTGTCAAATAAAAACAATAATTTACGTTTTTGTTTACTATGCCTGACTAACCCTGCACTTTTCATTACATGGCTACTCAAGCCTTAAAGTAAGTGTGAAGACTGTATATATGAAATATGAACTACAACTATTGCTGCCTTTACTTCATCCTCAGGAAAATCTCAGACAGTAAAATGTCATTGCATCAAGTTATTGAGATTTCGTGCAAGGATCTGTGAAACAGAATCAGCATAGGATTATAGTCATATGCTGCCCCTCCAAAACTGCCATGAGCACTTTGGATTTACTCTTTTAGGCGACCTTTGTTTTTAAGTGATGTTATATATGTAGCTTATTTTATATACATAAAATATACATGTATATACACATGCATATTTTCTCCTCTTTCCACAACATCATGCTTGGGAGAGTTAAAGTAGAAATGTAATCAAAATTATCTCACACCATACTGTATTGAGGAGCAGACAAAACATTTACGTGATTAAAGAATACTGATGTTGTGGATTCTTTTTTTTTTTTTTTATTTTTCTTCACATCTTTAATTTCTTCAAAACATTCTTAAGTCAACTTCCTGAGTGAATGGTCCATCCTCTCTTTGGAAAACATGATTGGTTAAGAATAAAAAAAAGCAATCCAAAAAGAATAAAATTAAAGTGGACATCCATACATACTCAAAATCAGAATTTTAATTAAGAACCCTCCCTACTTTTCTAAACTCAGAAAGAAATATATATCAAAACTCAAATAAAATGGTGAGAGATTTTCTTTCTCATAACAATGGGTTTTTTTAAAGATTTTTATAGACTTTGTCTGTAGTGATTTTCTCTATCAGTGAACCTGGATATCTTTTATTAAAAGCACTTGGGGAGGAACTGTTCTGTAAGTCCATCTTGCTCCCTGACATACCTTCACATAACCACTCAAGCCATACCCTTTCCAACAAAATACTAAACATAAAACTATTACTTCTTTCCACAAGTATGTAATGGTGGGGAGGAGGGTAAAAATTGTAAATCCACTCATTAAACTTTACACTTTCATATAGCATACTTTTTGATCCTATAAAGCCCCACAAAACGTTATGTGATTCTTGACTGAAGAGTCCAATACTTTTCTTGACAGCAAAGAACAACCTGAAAAAAGGAACTCAACTGCTGTGTATAAATAATGCAGCATACCATGATAGTAACAGTTAGCCCATCAATCCTTGTCAAGAACAGAAACTCAAGAGTTTATGGAAACAACTTCTGTGATAGGAAGGCTAAGGAAGATGCACTGTGAAAACAGAAAAGTACCATCCACAAACGCCTGCATGCACTACTTCATCAAGCATTCCTTGTTGTAAAATCCCATGGACTGGTCAGCTACCACTACTATATACAAATCAAATTGTAGTTCACTAATGTCTGTCAATGAAAAAAAACCAAGAAAAATTATTTAATGCGAATTAAAACTACTTACTTTTTAACATTGTTGTTCCTGGGATATGAATGCCTGTCAAAAGCTAAGGTACAGTGTCCTGAATTAGGCATGGGAGAAACATTTGCTTCCCTATGCACAAACTCATTGGCCTGAATGAATACAATTTCTCTCAACTATCTTCTAATACCTAGAATGCTAACTGTTATGATTTCTGGCAGACCTGTTACTGTAAGAAACATCTGCTTGAGACAATGAAAT
The DNA here is from genome assembly GCA_013398295.1 of Chionis minor. Taxonomy (NCBI): domain Eukaryota; kingdom Metazoa; phylum Chordata; class Aves; order Charadriiformes; family Chionidae; genus Chionis; species Chionis minor. The sequence goes on from VZSF01000212.1 coordinate 58,254, forward strand.
GATGACAAAGAAAGAAACGTCTTCAAAAAATCCCATGGATTCAGAAAATTTCAAAACTGGAAGAAGTGATAGAAGAAAGATGATTTGGGTGCTTGGGCACATTCTCTTCTATGATTTAAGAATAGAGCGTATTCTGTGAACTAGTGTGTAGAAAAAGTCAGTGCTACTTACCGTTTTATGTAATGTGCATAAAATATAAATATGAGCATATTTAGTATGCATTACATATTGATGTAGTGAAATTTACAGACACTGCTACTGAGTCAAACATACTGGAACTGCAGGAGTCCATATGAGTTCAGGGTGCTGGCCACACATGTTAGAGAGGTACAACACTCTTTACTGGTATACTACATAATGGGTGTTTTGTAGCTCAAGCATTTGGTTTTGCCATTGAAGGAAAGAGGCGGGCCACCATTCCTACCTAAAGCAGGAGCTCTATTTTTATTCAATTTCCTATATTACTACATAAAATATGGTTTCTTTTAAAAGCTCTCCCAAAAGAAATAAAATTAATAGCTCTTCCCTTTCATGAGAATAAAACTTGCTACAAAGAAGAAATCTCCAGGTGGCACCAAAGAATAAACAGCCCAGAAAATAGCTAGTCAATAGAAATTTGGTCTAGGGATAGTAAAAATGTGCCTCATTTCTGAAGCCCCAAAGAGCAACTAAACTTCAGAAGAAGACTGAGAAAGTACTTGCTACCAGTAGCAGTTTCACGTTAAAATCAATTTTCAGAAAAAGAGCTTTAATAGTTTTTTGATTTACAGAATCATCTGTACAGTGTCCAAGTTCAAATCTATTTCTGCAATTGAACCACTACTAAGAAGCTGAACCATAAATCATATTGAAGACACACCTGTGCAGATGCAAAATGTGAACATGAAAACAGATGATCTATGCAGTTCTTTTAAGAAATTTGTAAGCTGTTTTTTCAGATTTAATGGTGAGGCAGCTAATTTATTTTTCCTAAGCTAAAAAGACAGTTGAATAATTAACTTGTATCTCTTATTAGCTGGAAGGGAAGTTAAGGTTTCTAATACCAATCTCACCTACCTCCTCCTGCTTGTTTTCTAGGCTGATATGCTTATTATATAAGTAGAAGGTTCAGCTAACTTTCTAACTACAATATTCATGGCAGACTGTTTAATAGACTTAGAAAATGAATAAACTGATACCATCAACTCTAACCATCCACATGTGAACTGGATGGGAAAACTTACAGGAGAATGTAAATCTCAGAACAATAAACTCATGAAAATTGAGGTAGTTGCTTCTTCTTCTGAAAACCTCTGGGATCAAAAGAGTGTATGCACTTAAACAAGCTGTAGTTCTGGAAGAGAACTGCAACATACTCCTGTGAAGTAGGCATAAATATTTTTTTAATTTTAACTTTTTCCAGTCTTGTAATCTGAGGGGATGCACCAGATGTTTTTTGAAAACCTGAGATGGTATTACGAAAAGAAAACCAGATTATTCTAAGTGAAGGATTCTCATTCGAATACCACTCTGGGACTGGACTGAAACATTAATCCCGCGTGAAGATGAAGTGCTGACTTAAGCTTTGAATTTAGTCTGATAGTACAATACTGTAAAAGTGTGTCTTTACTTTCAGGGTTAGAATAGATCCCTAAAGTAATGTCTGTAAAGATTAATTTCTATCATAATAAATCCCCATCTGGTTTAAAAAAGTATAATCTCTTCTCTTTCTAAAGGTCTACAGTATGAGCTACTTTATTCATTTGAATGTGAAAGAGCAGTAGGTCACTGTACTTCAGCCTGCTGTGTTACAGACTTTTTAAGCATCTAATGTTTGACAATATGGAATAAAAGTAGAAACAGAAAACAGCTTAAAAAGTAAACTCTTCTCTCTTTCATAGGTTGCAGAGAGTTCATTTCTATGCCAACCGGCTCTGCCGGGAAAAAGATGAACTATTCCTGTCATTTCAAATCTTTATTAGTAAAAAATGGATCAAAAATGATTAAAGGAGGAATATGGTTATATAATGCACTTCTGAATATTTTTACAACTTGTGGAAAATTTTTCATGCACACACTGCTGTGAGGATTTAGAGAAAGCTGTCATCATTGCAGACATTGTTTCATCAAAGGAAAAGAGATATATTCCCCCAAATTGATCACTTGATGGTACCAGTGGCACAACATCCTTGGCACTCAACCTCAGCTAACAGCAATGATGCTTCCTACACCAGGATGGAGGTGGCTGATAAATGCCTTCAACAAAGATGCCCCAATCCCTAACACAATCTTCCACAACATCTTTTCTTTCTTCATGCTCAATAAAACTAGGTAAAAATTACCTAGGCACTCCTTGCAGGAATTCATTTTATTTCAGCTGTCATTCATGTCAGCTGCGTTTATACAATTATTTGGTCCTCTCTAACACTCAGGTGAATCAACCTGTATTTCTGCATCTGTTGAGATCTTCAGGGTGAGAGAGGTTTATGAAAAGGGAAAGAATAAGAGCTTATGCTGAGGCTTTCTGTATAGGCTAAACTGTCTGTCTATTCAGTTGTTTTGTTTATTTAAAATTTTCAGAGAGATATCGAGTCATGACAGGAATACATTATCATTTCCAGTCAGCTATCCTTTGTTTTTGAAACTGATCAGGAGATTTTTAGTAGCATGTTCACTTGAAATTTCTCAGTAAAAAAAATATTCACACTTCTGGCTAGAAATTAGTGTGTTCTGCAGACCTCTTGGTACTTCACCGGTTTCTGTCAAAAATCAGCTGACCTCCTGCAGGCTTCTCCCTGAACTGTCAGAAGGCTCCACTTCTCTATCTATCACCATCACATGGTCAATATCATAGAATCATAGAATCACAGAATGGTTTGGGTTGGAAGGTCATCTTAAGGTCATCTTAAAGGTCATCTAGTTCCAACCCGCCTGCCATGGGCAGGGACACCTCCCACTAGACCAGGTTGCTCAAAGCCCCATCCAACGTGGCTTTGAATATCTCCAGGGACAGAGAATCCACAGCTTCTCTGGACAACCTGTGCCAGTGTCTCACCACTCTCGCAATAAAGAGTTTTTCTAGACAGTTAACATCTTCCTTCCTTCTCTTCATTACAGACTGAGAACATTCAGGTACACGTATTCTTACTGGACTTGACAGTTATCTTTCTAGTTTCTACTTTCACTTCATCAGAGAAGCAAGATGGTTTAAAAAAAAACAAAGCCACTTATTATGCAATTATCACTTTTAAATAAATATTTTTAATTTTCATTCACACTTTACATTTTACCTTTCCATATCTCTTTTTTATGGTACACGGAGGTTTGCAATATGGAAACTCCAGAGTGTGTGTCTATGTGTATACTTACACACACATATATTCATCTCCTTAGTTATATACTTATACATACTATATATGGAAATGAAAGTGTTTTATTTTCCCTTTGTTTGCCCTATATTGGATATATTCAGGCACCAGTTGCTAGGCAATTATTAGTCTCAGCACTGGTGAATTTACATTTTCCCATCTAAGTAAACCCAAATTTGAAAGCTGAGCATTTAAAAAGTCATCATAAAAAGATTTTTGAACTGTAATTACATTTCATTACATCCTCCTATCTTCACCAAAATGAAATACCTTAAAACAATATGAATTCTAAAACTATTCTCACTACACTTTGAAAATTATTCATCAATTTCTAGTTACTTCTATGTTTGGATATCCACTCTTAAACACCTGAGTTGGTCACATTTTTTACAAGAGGTGTCAACGCTATTGAAGAAATGGGCAGCATTTAATATCCCAAGCTAGGTATCCAAAATATAGAACATGCAAAATTTATAATTCTTTTAGCAAAATTTTTGAAAATCATCTAAGTACCAAGTTCATCCCATAGAACCCCTTAAATATATGTCTATGTGTATAAAAAACCTATACATCGACAAAAGTACATATACATTCACCTCCATCAACAGTTTCAGAATGCATACTGAAAATGAAGGAAATTTTTCTGCTTCCAAACCATATTCCAGGCTGCAAAACTTATTTGAAAATATGCTGTGTGATGCAGTATAGCAGTGGCTATGTCTAAATTAGACAGTAGTCTGGCAAAACAGGAGTGGATCAGTATTTCAAAGCACGTAGTGTTCAGCCTTTTATTTATCTACATTATATGAAGCCTGCGGATTTTGTTTGAAATGCCGTTCCTTCCCTCCATGTAGTTTGAAGGTGCCCAAATGACCAGTTGTTGGTTCAGACCCTTAAGTCACCATTAGGGTCCCCACCTGCTTCTAGTTCCACGTCCTCGTGAATGAACACAGTTTATGCCGATCAAAACCCTTCTGCAGGCAGAAGTAAAGTGATTGTGGGATGTGAAGGCAATAAAGGGATTCACTCCGAAAGCCCACCGGCACACTGGATGACCACTTTAACAGACATGCCGGCAGTCAACACACTTCCCTACGCGAACTTTTTCTACAATGAGCTCTTCTCTTCTATTATACCAAACCCTGCAGCTAAAGAGAATAAAGCAAAATATCCTTAAGTTTCCACTGTTATAATTAGCTGATCTTACTGCATTCATTTCATGCATTTTTTGGCCACATGGATATTAAAATTTATCACCATGAAAATTCTGTCACCATCAGAAAAGACTTGTCACCTAAGGAGATACAACAGTATTGCTGGTTTACATCATTTTCTTTCTGACTTTACAGGAAAGTGATGTTACCGATCACACTCAGAATAATAATTAGGCAATGAAGATATGTGTCCCTCCTGTGAAAGTTATGAAATAATAAGGGCATTACAGCTGACACCTACAATAAAGAAGTGATTCTGTTTATTTTGGATGATGCAGCTGGCAGTAACACGCAAGTTCTGTGGATGAATGTTGCAAACTCTTTCCATAATTTTTGCTAGGAGTCTCTGGAAAGATGAACAGATGCAATTTTTACCTTATTGGTTTAAACTTGTTCAGAGATAGAGTAAAATCCAAAACTTTTGCACATATAAGGATTCCTGTATAGATTGTATAGCATACTGTTACTTGTAAAAGAGGCTGCTTCTAGATTTTCCCCTACTACAATATAAAATTAGATGCAACAACATCTCTACCAGGCCCTTTTGAACTGAAGGCATCAGGCAAGAACAGAGTGTGGAACCTCTGAGAGCACAAAGACACCAAAACCAAGGACTTAGCCAAGGTGGTAAATTGGATTAACGAAAAGCGTTTGATGGTCACAATGGCTTCATGCACTTCTGCATTGTACTCACCTGTAGCCCTGGCGTTAAGCAACCACTTAACCTCACTGGTCTGCACCTTTCCCCAGTTTTCCTTTCACCGTGTCCATCGAGCACTCAAGGCCATGCTGCAAGGACTATCTCAGACTTTAAGAGCCCCTTTACTATGGTTTGAGGGAACATTAAGTAAAAAACCAATTTGTGTGTGTTGAAACCTTGTCTCGGTGTGCCCACACTGCACTAACAAACTCTATTCTTGGCAGTGTTTTTTAATTCACTTTTATTTTCTAATGTAATTCGTAAACCAAACCTAAATAAAGATGGCTAGGAGTCTGCGCTTGCTGCTTATTGCTTGTTACCAAGTAAGTTTTGAAAATGGAGAACTGGGAGCAGTAATTGAAAAAGGATGAGAAAGAAAGAAGTCTGGTAGAGAACAGTGAAATGAAAGATATTTACCAAGGGAGTGGCTTAGAATGTGATGCTTTTAGCACACTGTATTGTAAGAGGGACCTTAACTGTTATTTTAATAATGGTGCACACAGATCCTTGACTATGAAGCTAAAAACTATTCTGTTTCAGCTTCTGAACATAGACAAATGTTCCTATAACAACTCGTTTCTTGCCTGGCATCGCAAGACAAGCAAAATATCTGTTCTGGAGAAGTGAAGTGCACTCTAATTGCTTCTAGTCTCAAGGCCATGTCATCAACCTGCCTTCAACACCCCAGATACATCCCAGATTCAACAGTACGTCTTATGCAGATCTGAAACCAAAGCTGGTCTCCCACTCTGGCTTAACTAATCAGGAAAAGGAAAAGGAGGGTTTGGCTAAGTTGTCTATTACTTTTGGGTTTTTTGATTATCTACAGCTTTGCTTTATTAACTGCATCCAGGTAATGTTAATGTGATTAATTATGTATAGGATGTCCACAACATACTGTTTGAAATGCAATTGCTCTTCCTCGGTCAGAGGAGACCAGAGTCAACAGAGTCCTAAGTCTGCATGTATAGCATATATTTTTAAAAACACAGGACTGGGCAGATATTAAATATCAAAGGAAGGGAAAAACACAAAAAAGGAGGTGAAAACGCCGAATATTATGAATTTATATATAAGATTAATAAATATAATCTCTAAAAAACAAAATAATGCCTTTTTTATCAAGTGTAGAGGAACAAATGGAGGAAGGTGATTACAGTATAATGGATAGAATTAAAGTCATAAACCTTTGTCACAGTACATCAATGCCTTCTAATCTTTTTACACTTTTCACAGTCCTACCATTTGTAAACATGGGATGCCACAACAGAAGACTGTACTTTTTTTAGGGAAAGAATGAGGTCTTTATGTGGATTCATATGGCACTACACCAATACAACAGATGTATTATATATATAGACATACACATATGCATATAAAATACACAAAAGTATATAATACGTGAAGTATACAAAATAAAATTCTAGGTCACTACTATCTTCAGAAACAAATAAAGAATGGAAAACACTCATGGACATGAATACCATTTCTCTCAGAAGACTTCATGCCAGTACAGTTTCTCATGGAATATTTACTTTGCTCTGTAAAACCACACCTCACTTCAAGTCAAAAAGGTGAAAGCATCATGATTTCACTTCTCAATTAAGTCTGAGACAAAAGTAGATTAAATTTATTGCATTTTAAAACAAAGCATTAGGATACTACTGTGGAAGCCAGTAGATTATTTTAGCACAGGAAATAAGTATATTTAAAAAAGAATAATTCAGATTGAGAGAACTAGTTTAAATACTAAGGCCACAGATGGTATTTCTAGATTTTATCATCTCTAAAGAGTTTTTAAACCTGCAAAACACAAAAATAGAATTACTTGAAAGTGCTTGAGAGCGTTTAACAATTTCAAATATACAATTCACAACTGTATTTGTGTTTATTGTTCAATTCTCAATAGTCATTTACAGTAATTATTGCAGTTGGGAATTCATATGGCAGATCCTATTGAATTTGTTTCTATAATAAAAGAGTAATCTGAAAATTAAAGACGATTTTAAAAGAAAATTCAGTACACCTTGTCATAACACAGTTGAGTTTGTGACACTGATAATTAAATACTTGCTAATCAAAATTGAAGTATTACACATCCATGAAGCCTTCCAGTTTCAACAAATCAACAGCTGCTGACACAAAAAATGTTTTGTGGAACAATCCTGAGAAGTAAAGTTTGCCTTCTAATGAGAACAGATGCTCTTTCTCACATGCTAATCTCTATTACAGAGAAGGTACCTAATAACACTGTTTTCCAATTCACCATAAATTCACCTCTGCTAGGACACCTACAAAAAATAAGCATATAAAGTGTATAAAAGTATAAAGCTTTAAGTGTAAAAGTGTACACTCTGGAAGACTGAATGCATTGTTGCATACAACTGTAAAACTCCAGGGGACAGAATGCAGCTTATTTTGCTTATTTTGCTGATGCACAGTGACTGGCGAGATCCACACAGCAGGGCAGGATCGCCACCAGTCTCCCGCTTCTTTCTTTCCTTGCACATCAGCTTATTTTCAAATGTGTTCATACAATTAACTTCATTCGTTTTCTTTCTCTCCTTCCCCAAACGCAAAATGCAGGCCATTTCCCGACTCCAGTCCCATGCCCTAACTTACAGATGTTATTTTTTATCATTTGCTGTTGGTATTCGGCAATTTATGTCAACAAAGAACACAGTAGTTACAGCACAAACAGATGATTACAGAAGCCTCATTATTCACCAACAGGAAATATAAAAGAGTTATTGTTGGTACACAAATAGATTGCTGCTGCCTGATCTTGACAAACAAAGGGAATACAATAAAAAAGACTGACGAATAAAATATAACAGTGGAGTCTGAAATTTACTTCTTCTCAAATGATGCTATTAACAACAACCTGGAGGCTCATTAGGTAATTCCTTTCTTTTTCCCTCTATTCGTGGGCCTCATTAAAGGAATCACCCATTACTCTGTGCATGTTGGAGTTGTGTGTTTGCCACCAGAACTTTTAATTCTTTTTTTTTTCTCTGAAAACAGGCTTAGACATTCCACACACACCCCCCCCCGCCCCGGCCCCCGACAGTTATTGATTCCTCCCAAAAACTCAAGTTATCATCACTAGCTCTGTGTATGCCTCTGTATCACCCAGGGGCCAACACCATAGACCGGAATGGCAACAGGTTATCTGCTGCCATTTCTTCATTTTGATCTTGACCTCAAATTAACTTTCTGAAAATATATTTTTTACTAAGCTGGCCCAGACCACTGCCTACCGCCAGGCAGTTACATCCACAGTTAGTTGCCATTGTGGGGCTAGGACATTATCCCTGCTCTAAAATATGTTCTCTCCCCATCACAGCCTTAATAAATCTCCCAGGGAAGTTAAAAGCAAAACTCTTCCAAAAAGCCAGATCAGACCACTGGTGCTCAAGTTCCCTACATCAGGAGCTGTTACACAACTTCTAATGAGATCAGCAGAATCAGTTTAAATCCAAATCCTACTTGCATCGCTCTTGTGCAAGCCTAAAGTAACTCCATTAATTTGATGGCATTATTCCTGCTTGATATTGTCAACAGAAGCAGTATTCAAATCGTTTTCTCCACTGCTTAATTATATTGTATCACCAAAACAATTTTTAAGACAATTCTTAGGATCTTATTTCCTCACAGTATTGCTTCAATTCTTTCCTCCAATTTCCTGTCTCATTTATTTTGTAATCCAGCAAAGTTTAAACCATATTTTCTATTTCTCATAAGTTTCTGATTAGTTCTTCCTTTTTTAGCCCAATTTATTTTTATGTGAACTTCTTTCAGTCGGTAGTGTTTGCTTTTCAATTTGTGTACAGCCTTTTATGATTTTCCACTTGTTACTTATCTACTACAATTTTCTTGCTAAGTAGTTTAAAGCTATTATTTTAAGGAGTGTTGAGAAACTTTTGAGCCCTTTAGTGTGTTCTAGTGGCATATCAGTTTTGTCTCAGTAGTATTCACAATTGCTGGGTTACTGAGCCAGAAATGGCTGCAAATGACTCCTGCTAGTCTTGTTTAATTCAAACATGCAAGATGTATATAAGACAATTCGGTGAAATCAATGAAAAATATATATCCTCTCTTTGTGTTGGTGTTATGCAAAAAAGCCTAAAAGGGGTCAGACGTTTATCACTCTGGATAAAGGTATTTACTGAAATCTCCTGATATGTAACTCATAGGCTATGAAAGTTGCATTCAGAGTATCAGGATATTGCACACAGTTAAAGACAAGTCACTTCAAACAACAATTTCAGCTTTTTTCAACTTGTTTCTTCTTTACACATCTACCCTGACAGGTGACTGAAAAGAAGACAATACAAAATGAATATTTTTCCTTGCAGCAGCTGCCAAGCAAGCCTAACAACATTGTCCGAAAAGCTTGACTATTGAAAGCAGTCTACAAGGCATCACAATAGAAAGCATCTTGAATAATTATAGATCAAAGCCAGACACTATTGCACTCCACTACAATCTTTTATTTTCTTGAGACACGTTATAAGTAAATTAGATATGAAATAAATTTGGTAGGTTTCATTGTCAAACATGCAATGAAGACAAGAGGTCTTCTCAGAGAAAAACATATTAGGATGTAAATTAGAGCAAAAACCATGATCACAAAGAATTTAAAAGAAAGTAAAAAGATAGAAAGCACAGTATTTATCAGTGCTAGAGACTTCTCTGTTTATCTTCAAAATCGCCGGTTGAAAATCATAGCTGTAAGCATTTTCTGAAAATGCTTATCTATTCAGTAGCATGAAATGTAGGTTGTGTGAACTTATATTTCCAGGGGTACTGCATTGCTTCTATTTTGAGCAGGAAAATTATCACTACCTCCATAATCATCTACTTTCTCATAAATCCATCAGATACCTAGTCCTAAAAAAATTGGATATTTCCTAATAGATCAGGTCCAAAGCTTATTGATTAGCTTTTTGTAAGAAATTCTGCTCTTACTGCAGTACAAATTTGACTAAACAGAACAAAACACAGATTATTAAAAAACACGTGGAAAACAAAAATCCACATCTTTGCCCATGGCCATCTTAACAAAATAAAACAAAACAAAACAAAACAACCCAAACACAAAAACATTACCAGGCCCATTAATCTCTTTCCATATAGATGACTCATCCAATCTGTCTCCTACCAAGTCTTTAAATCCCACCATACTCCAGACTGTACCAAGCATTGTCCGAGGGAGGATATACCTGAAAGGTATGCCAAGGAGAGGATCTAGAATTAATGAGTAGAGGCTCTTGTGGGATTGTGCCTGGCTCTGTATGGTGGACCTGTTTTATCATGAGCAATGTAGATTCTGTAGAGGTCAACAATCCCCTTTCCTCTGGTAGGGGGAACATCTGAACATGAGCGTCATGAACTTTTGGAACATGAACATGAGGCATCTGAGCAATGAGAACTAATTCATCAGACAAACAGAGAAAGTAGGGACCTTCTTGGACGAGGAGAAAGCTTGGAGGTGCAAACAGAGGTCATCAATAAGCCAAAAGGGAAGGTGAAGTTATTAGGAGTTGGATCCCACCTATGTGTCTCTGTCTTATCTTTAAATGAAGATTTTGGGTTCCCACCCAAACAATTCTATGATTCTACTCCAATTTTTCTTGCTGTTATTGTGGTGCAGGGAGAAGTGACTGACATTCCGCTTCTAGCAGTGTATTAAGCACGTTCCAGACTGGATATAACGAAACCTACGTATTTCAGTGGGATTTAACTCTGATTTTTTTCCTCTCTAAACAAATTTGGCAACTTGCTGGATATTCCTGTTAGCTTGCTTTTTGTTTTGGTTTGTTTTTTGCCTGCCCATGAGTGTTACCATGCAGGTCTAGGTTTCAGATGAATGTAATATAAAAGCAAAAGTAACAAACGCACATCTTTACAATGAGAGACTATAGCAGTGAATCTGAGCAAGCCGTTTCTCAGGGCAAAGCAAGACCAAAAGATCTCACTAACCAGAAGAAAAGGAAATCACAGGGCACCAGTGAGAACACCTCTTATGTGTGTCCTATTTCCTCCTAGGAAAAGTCTGAATCTTTCAGGTTAAACTGACATGACTGTGGCTGAAATTGAGTGTTGTTGCATAGCAGTACTAGAAAGTAATTTTTTTTTTTTTTGTTAAAGGGTAAGGGGAAAATACAACACCTGCTAAAAGACAGTCTACCTATCTGCATGCCAATGCACTTGATATGCTCTTCTACAATCCAAGTAGGAAAAGAGAGGTCTTATCAATTGATAAGAATTCACAGCAAATTAAAAAAAATCCACAAACACAACACCAACAAGAACCAAACGCTATTGTATTTGGTTATACAAAGAATGCTGCTTCAGATCCTGCTCTAAGAAGAGCTGGAGTTCAGCCTTTGAGAAAGACTACTTTAATGGATCTAGATGCCTTAGCCACTGACCACAGGGTTTGACCCATAAAAAGAAAAAACATTTGGACTACCTGAAGACTAACCACCACACTGGGCAAGCAGTCAAGACTTTTCCTTGTCCTAACCACAGATACTAACAGTTCTACATAGACCACAAATCACCCTAAATCTGCACAGCACCCTCCTAAAACATGCTAGTTTGCCCTGCAGAAGTGATTCTTAAATGTTAGCTTCCATTTCTAGATCTCCCAAATGGGGAGGGTTATGATAATCCCAACATTTCAAAGATTTACCTGACTTCAAGTGTAATCTGTTCCACAGACATCAAAGGAACTCTTCAAAGACACAGTAGCCTCCCTGTGCAGAGCACCTTGCAGGCTTTGTGCTTCAGGTCTTGAACACCAAATTAAATGGAAGCTAGGATTACAGGTACTCCCAAATTAAACTGCTTTTATATATATACATGACTAATTGGAGTTCTTGAATTCATAATTCTGCAGAAATCTAGGCATTCAGGCCGTTTAACTAATAATGAAAGTATGTTCCCCAACTGTTTGGACCTGCAAAACTGCACACATGTATTCAAGAAAAACCTACTTTTCTTACTTCCTGGCTTCCTCTCCTTTCTTTCTTTTTAAATAGACCAAAACTGTCAGGACGTATCAAGATTTGCTTTAAAAATCCATGTGGATAACTTTTTGCTTACTTTAAGCCAGATTGTATTCTAAACTCCAGTTTACAAAACCAAAAATACTACTGGAATAACAAATTGGTAAGCAGTATTATGGATCAGTAATTTACAGTATTCCTAAATTTAGAGCTCTGCTCCTGTCTGAAGCGGCTCAGCAAGAACACATTTGTTTTCTTATCCTTCTCCCTATGTCTTGCTCCTCTCCTTGTTTTCTTAACTCCCACCAGTCCGAATGGAAACCACATAGCAGTTAGGTATTGTGTCAACAGCATGCTCCCTTAAAAGCAACACATCTCACACTCCACCTGCAATACTACAAAGTATGTTTAGAATGCTAAAGTTTCACGTCTAACCTGATGCAAGATTTAAGTTTGAATCAAACAAGTACAGACGTTGCCCTCTGGTCAACTTTTTTTGCAACACTGGTATTTCCACAAAGAGTTTATGTTTTGAATGTCTGAGATTTTCCCATGAAATTCCCTTTTGTGAAAGAATTCCAGACCATCTTTAAGTTTCAATACTCTACTGCCATGTGGCAAATACATAGTGATCCATGCATATATTCCATATAAATGTGTGACAAATGGGAAACAAAACTGTCCTGTGAAGAATGCCAGCAAAGCATATTGCATCCCGTGACCGTTTCCATGTCTGCTGTTGCCTGGCCTTCAGCAGGGACACCGAGGAGAGAGTCCAGCACACGGATCATGCACAGCATACTGTCAAGCCACCAGCAAACAGAGGAACACGTTACAGAAAAAGAGATGCTGTCACTTCTCATCGTCCAGGCATGAGGTGGTAGGTGTGAAATAACATTTTCTCCTCCAGGGCTTGCCTGGGATTTCATGATTAGCATGTTAAAAAACTGGGAGAAGTCATAATAATTTTAGTTTCTAAATATGAAATGCAGTAAGAAACCAGTGCCTACCTTTTTATTACTTATTTGTGAGACTAAAAATCTGACTACAGAGTTTGTGAGACTCTCTTGAAACTTGTTTTACAGTAATGATACTCTTGTGAGACTTTCTTCCAGTAATCATAAATATCATGGGATATATTTTTATGTTAAATGTCAAAAAATTATTACTACTACTATGACTACTACTATACTCAGAAAGTGCTGATTATACATTACAGACTTTTATGCCTGTTGTTACTTTCCACTTCATGGCCAAAGGCATTAAAAAAATTAACAAAAAAAGGCTTTGAGGATACACCAGTGACATGTTAGTAATTCCTTAGTTAGGCACCTACAAGCCACAGCCTGATGAATTTACTGACCTAAGTTATAAATAAGATGTTTATTCAATTGAGAATAAACTCAGGGAGAACTCCTTTTCAGTGTGCAATACAATCCTTCTTTCTTCTTTCAAAATGTATACAGATACATTCACTTTCTAAACTTACCCATACCTTGATTTTTATCTGTCTCTATATCAAAGTAAAGCAGGAAAAATTTCATCCAAGTCACTACAGGAATAAATGTGGTGTAAGGAAAACAATTAAGCTCATTGTCTTAACACTTACAGAGAAAACAGGATGTTTATGAATTTAACTTGGCATGTATTTAGTGCAAATAAACCCCAAACCTGGCCAAATACAGCAACCTGTAACAAAGCCCAGGTTATGACTCCGGTTTACTAAGACAGACAAGTGACTCATTCCCTCCTGCGTGGGGACTGCACACTGTCGCCTAAGGCTTTTCCTGACAATTACATTAATACAGGAATTTGATTTTCTAAAAAAAAAAAAACAAAAAAACCACAACACGCTAGATAAAGGCAGATATCCAGACCTAACCCAATCTTCCCTATTGTAATTGCAGCAGATGTGAAAAAATACTTGTTTTCATGATAGCGGAGCTGGGAAACACAGGATAATAAACACAGACCATCTTAATAATGAAGTTCTCAGTACTTTTGCATGGCTACTCCCTACCTGATTGACTATTCCTCCTGTTGCAACTCAGTCGTGCTGCCATCTCGCCATACCTACACTTGGTCATTTTTTTCAGTCCCTCCAAGAATATTAAACTATGAAAAATATTGTTTGGATAATCCCTGTATATTTCTCATGTCATGTGCCAACAGCATAATTTTCACCCGTAACACAACTCTTTCATCTCTAGTCCTATCTCAAATCTCAATTTTTCTTCAAGCACATAGAAATTAAAAAGGGTGAAAAAACCAGAAGGCAGTAAAAGATAATATCAGATAAGCCAGACTCTGAGTACCAACAGATTTTCAGCCATTTAATAGTTTTGCTGTTATTATCACCCTCTTCATGGCAAAAATCAGAAAGGATTATCTGGCCCATAATTAGGGAATGATTCCAAAGTGTTTGCTTTTTGCAATCGGATCATGTTGTTCTCTCTGTTCCTTTAAAAGGTCAATGAGGATTATTTAAAAAAAAAAAAAATAAATCAAACTACAAGGTTATTACACAGAAGCTGGTGGGAAAAGTCATTATTAGGGAATGGTAGCTTTTTTGGCATAGCCATGAATGTTGTTACAACACAACATAAAGCTAAATATAACATTCATTCAGGCTGATGTATTTTCCTTTTTTTAATTCAATATTGCTCAAAGTACTTCATGAACTGAGAGCATAAAGTCCTACATGGAAATTATTTGGAAAACACTGTTTCTCCCTTAAACCTGACATTAAATTATCATTATTATTTTTCCGTTTTGAAAAAAAACCCTCAAACCACAAAAATTCTCACTCTAAACTTCTGTTGATGTTGTTATTAATTCAGAGGTACTATGACAAAAAATGTAGATGGAAGACATATTAGTTAGATGATCACGTTTCTGAGAAATTCATTAAATGAAAGCCACACTTGGTATATAAAGAATGCATATTGTCACAGCATATTGTCAGCAATCAAAAGGTTTTTTAATTTAATAGTATTATAAATACAAATAAAGAAATTGCTAAGTTAATTTAAAGGAATCTGACTGACTTACATTTGAATTAATGAAATCACAGAATTTTACCAGAAACAACATCAGTGCAAGACATAATTAAGTCCTTCAATAGTATCTGAATATTTATATGGCTTCTGAGAATGGCCTTATGTCTAAACTATTCAAGTAAAGTCCTAGAGGATGCAAACTTCTGGCTTTGATTTAGGCTATGGGAACTTTCAAGGTCATAGTTTTCTCCAGATTTCAATTCTGCGAAGAGTAGCCAGTGTTCAAACAAATCACTGCAACGGGTCCAATATCTAATTTATCATTAATACAATAAGGGGTGACAACTGGCATTCTGTAAGTAATTGCATCTCCAGTGAAGTCCAAAAAGACATATAAGCTACAGCTGAAATAATGAACAATCACAGTAATTTATGATGAAATAAGATTAGTGTGATGAATCATAGTAATTTATGATGAAATTCATAACACTTCAGGATTGCCATGAAAGCCTGATGTGTGAGATGAAAGCACAACACTAAAGACATTTTTAAGCTATTCAAAATACATATGAGCTCTTAATCCTTGAAATTCTGCATAACACACCCAACTGTGATTTGTGGATACAGGTGTAGAACTCCTTAAACTAATTTTGCAGATGTCAGCTCCTATCTGGTTTAGGGTTTGGGGGTTTTTTGGAGTAGGGGTTTTTTTGTGTGTGTCTTTTAAAATTATTTTTCGTTTGATGGGTTGGGTTTTTTTTGTTGTTGTTGTTGTTTAAGAGACAATCAAGTATGCATTAAAAAATAATCCAATCTGCGTTATCCATTACAATTGTATGGTTCTCACTGAAAATCCATGACAGTATGGGGGCTACTAATACTAATATGCCAGTTCTTCTAATGTTAGCCCACTACCATCCAAGCTAAAAGACAGGTTGGAAGATAAATATTACATCCTTTTCTTCTCATTCCACTTACCTATATAATTCTAGACAAGGATATTGTCATACAAGTATATTGTATTTTTCTACACATATGATCCTACCATTAAAAGCATTTGCATGGTTATATATAAATTTAACACCAGTTTTTGGATGAGCCTGTCTTAAATGTTCCTTTTAGAAAGACCTCTTAAAGCAGTCGTCTCCTTTTACAGAACAATGGGAACAGGATACTTTTGGATGAAAAAAAATCCCATCATATTCAAGCTATATCCTAAGAAAATGCAATCATTAAACAAACAACTTCCAAAGACCACTCTGACAAAACTGAAATATGGATATGACTCAATTCTTAGTCAGGTAAGACAATGAAAGCAGGCTGTGGCTATTGACTGTTCTCCCACATTGCGTCACGAAGCATTTATGTCCCAAATTTTACAGGTTTTGGCATTTTCCTTAAATACCTCAACAGAAGCAAGGAATTAGGTGAACCTCTCGAATCTGGTAGTCTGCTTTATAAAACTAAGTTTATAGCTCATATGTGAATTTGGAGGACAAAAATGATCATAAATAGAATCAAGAAACTAAAGAAAACCAAGGGTACATTTAAAGAGCTCTACTTTTCAAAATGAGAAGAGCACCTCACAACTTAATCTTGAGTCATGACATGAATGAATTTATGATTTTTCAATAACTCTACAGTAGAGAATAAATTATATTATAACTTCAGTTTTTTACCGGAAACACAGTTGATGTACAATGTATTATATATGGACTGAACTTTTCTGGTGCTAATTAAACATACAAAGAAGCAGCAGTATGACAATAGCCATGTACCAAAGGGGCAGAAAAAAACTCAACCCAAACACTTAAAATTAAAGGTATTAATTTTTTTCCAGAGACAAAAAAACTTCTGAAATTTACTTGTTGTATCCACTAAGGCATAAGAAGTCAAACAATCAACTTCCCAAACAGTATAATCTATCTAACAGCTCGTCCATCCCCATTAAGTAACAGCTTCAGCAAATAGCATACAGAATAAATCATAGTAACAAGCAAGCAGTGAACATTCACAACAGGGAGACCTTCCTGGGTGCCTGCTTCTTAATAATTACTTTAAAACATGCCAGCAATTATTTTTTTTTACAGTAACAATTTTTAAAATTTAGAGGTTGTATGAAACATGCAGTGCAAATATCTTACTGAAACTGCATTAAGAAGGAAAGAGGAAAGCAACGTTTTTCTGCAGAACCCATTGCTTTCTCTCTTCAGATCAAAAAATCTAAATAATTACCATTGCAGTCAATGATCAGGAAAAACAGAATTGGTATTTAAAAAAAAAAAAAAAAAGGACGGAGTGACCTAAAATTAAATGATCGACAGTCGTCCTTATAATGCTTGCATTACTGGCTTCTCTTTCTAAATCACAAGCTATCGTTTGCAGCCAGCAGCTTTGACAAATCCCTCATTTCACTCAAGCAGCCACACTGATGGGTTACTCAGCTTAGCACTCCTCATTTTGAACCAGGGATGTGGACAACCCAAAACCTGGTGAAAAAGCTGGGAGGATGATCAAGTTGACAATATCCTGACTTTTAAGACTTATATTGATGGTCCTTAAAGGGCCCTTTCACTCTAAAGCTACAAAGAGTGTCTTGGCATTGATTATATGGTGCTATTAATTATCCAGCAAATGCTACAGAGTTTCTGAGGAAACAACATCAATTAAACTTTGTTATTTGAATATGATTAGGAATATCCAGAATATAATTTGGAAATATGTTTTTGTCCTGGTTCCGGCAGGGACAGGGTTAATATCTGGCCCAGCACAGGTATTCCACACCACGTGACGCCATTCCCAGTATTTAGGGGGAGCTAGCCGGGGAGGGGAGTGCCCAGTTTGGGAGCGGGCGGGGACGGTCTGGGTCCGGTCGGTGCGCGTCGGTACGGTACCCCTATTTATACATTCCTCTGCCAGTACTATTGTTGTTTTGTCAATTTTTCTTTGTTGTTCTGTTAAATTGCTTTTTATCTCAACCCACGAGTTTTTGCCTTTTTATTCCATTTTTCCCTCGCTGCTGCGAGGTTTGGGTGAGCGGCCGCGTGGTTCTTTGTGCCGGCTGAGGCCAAACCACGACAGTTTTCTTCCTCCTCTCTGTTTCCTCACTTGTAGTGACTCCTTTTTATCTACTTTTCTTGGAAGACTATGGCTGATGAAGTGCTTGATGTCTGGTATGAAGTCACACCAGGCAGAATTACTTTCTAAAAAACAAAATGTGACTTTCTGCAAAAAAATAGAACTGACTCTACAGAAAACAGAAGCAGAATCCTTCATTCAACCACCATGTTTCGCATGTTACATTACACAATTAATGCACAGGCTTCTACCCAACTGTAAGTGCTGATTCTCATTTGAAAAGACATGTCTAGCTTTTAACAAAACATACAAGTACAGTGCAGAGCAGCCCAGCCAACCGTGCCAGCGTTAACAGCGTGCCAAACAGCAGGGGGGAAATCATTTCACAGGACCTGTCAGCCAGTCAGCCATTAGGAAAGCAGATAAAGGGTGCAAAGGCAGCACAAGACACCTCTGTGTCCTCTGGGAAGGAAATCCCTGCGTCCACACAACCACACACACACATACGGACACAGATAAAATGGACGACTCCGCAAGCCCTGAGGAGTTAATCCATCACATTTTCTCTGGGTGATCAGGTGCAAGCCAAAAATTCCTCCAATGAAAAAAATGTCTTCTTCATGAAATAACCTGTCGGAACAGGTCATAGAAGGATTAATGTTATTAGGAAGTTGTCATACAAGAACTCAGTATTAATTTGAGCCTCAGCCCTACAATCTGTCTCCTCGAACGCATATTATAAGTCTCATTAAAGTTAATGAGGTTTTGACAAGGCTTCAAACTTACAGGCTGGATTTTAGGATTGTGCAGTAGACATTTCAATTGTACTGGTTTTATCCATTCTAAATTTTGCCATCTTGCTTTGAGGTTTGCATCTTCCCCTTCACAAAACTATTTCCATATACTGAATTTCAAGGACCAGTGTCTTTAACTATGAAGTTAGCTTACCCACAAATATAAATCCTGTATATTTCATGTTATGATACAGCATTTATTTTGAAACGTCTGCTGTAAATTCTACTTTTTGGGTTATTTTTGCAAAGGGAAGACTTCCACAGACTGTCTGGAATGCACATGGAGCGCACGAATACACCACAGAAAATACCTTTTGAAAAACTTACCGTACCATTCTGCAACTAACATTAATTCACTATTAAAGCATCTTCTTTTAAAACAAACAAAAAACCACAAGCAAAACAGAAAGGAGATATATTGACATATCAATGTGATATGATCAACATATCTCAGCATACCACAATATAGAGGCATGGCATAAACACGCTCAGAGACTTTCTTAAAAGGAAAATACTGATTGGTGACAAATGCACAGCAGAATCCACACAGCTACATCTATGTGACAGTGCTACTCCTTCAGGGAATGAAGAAATTTGCCACAGCCAGAATATCAGAACCTTGCACATCACAATGTAGGAGAATCCACAGATGTCACTCATTGATTTTTGCTGGTTTTGTATGAGCACTCACTATTTTAAAAATTGCATGAAAGAATTAAGTAGGTTTTCTAATTAGAAGTGTCTCATCATGGCTTTGAAACTGTCATTAAAGCACAGATTTAAGCAGTTCAAAGTAACTCAGAAAATGGTTGTTGAGAATCTATTGTTCTCAAATGCAGTGGAGAGGAAAGAATCATTTACTCACGTTAATCTGAAAACTTCCACACTTCTTTCAAGACGACATTAAATGTATTTGTACAAAATACAGAATTGATCCGAAGTTATATGTGCTATCACAACAGCTAAGAGACCATTTTTAAAGAGGCATAAATATACATCCAGATGCTCGGGACTGCGAATGACTTTCTGACCTCACGCTCCTCTTTACACGGTTTATGAGGTAATTTTAATGATATAACCATAGCAGTGGTTACTCACCTAAGAAGCCTTAAAAATGCATAACATTGTTTGTGAGCAATTTTCCAGGTCTTTTAATAAACAAAAAAGAGCCTTCCAAATTCTAGAATCTAGCATTGTTTCAAGTTCTCCCAACTCATCATCCATCCTGAAACATTACATCCATTTTAAGGTTGCTTTCTGGTGGAACTAAGAAATTATTATCACTTAGTGGAATTAGGAAGAGATGTAGGAAACAGTTCCACCCAAACCAATGACTCAGTGAGCTACATCATTTTGCTGTAAAGCAGCCTGTGTTCAGGCAGGGTCCCTTCATCATCACATTAAGGTGCTGTCCGACTTACCTAACCTCAAAAGTCTATGCTGTAATGTTTACAGCTAGTCACCTGGTTATTTTCTGTCCTCAGTTAAATTTTGCAAGAATGAACACCTGCAAAATTTAACTGCTTTTCTACTTTAACTCAGATCTCGATTTTTTTTTTTAACATTCCTACAACTTTGCTTAGAATTGTTTAAATATGGTATCAGAAAGAAAAAAACCCAAACAACTTGGTTCAGGGGTTTGCCAAACAAGTCACAGGTCTCAAGCTCCCTCCTGAACTTTTATGTGAGTATTCAGTGCAGGTCATAATCAGCAAAACTGTTTCAGAGTAAAATACAGATACTGTAAAGAACAACTAAACATATATTACATTTTTTATATTGTTGTCCTTGTTATCTGGCTGCAGATAAGCCAGCTCAGTAGAGAGAGGCAGGAACCAGCTATGATAAAAAAGAGGAATATGGCAGTTCATCAAGTCCTACTTGGGATCCATGTTTATGGGTTTACTATCGTCAGCCAACAGCTGGAACAAAAACTTGCCTCCAGAACTGAAAGCAACTCTGACAATTAGCACAAAATCCTCAGGTGGAACAAAATTGCTGCACGTGTTGCAGAGTACAGCCCTCCTGCATCCAGCACCCCATCAGTGACGCCTCTCTCTTAAAAACGCCCAACACTGCCAAAAAGCATAATTTACTCTGAGCTTTTGTAAGCTTCTAAGAATTATTCTGTTATTAAGATATAATTATGGATTGCATCAAATCCTGGAATCATTACATTGTCATGTACACAATGAAGGATTATACTGAATGTTCTCTTGATTTGATTTTGCCTGTTTTTTTCTGTAGTCAGAAAATTAATGCTTATTAAAGTAGCTGCCCCAAATTCATTTGTATAACTCACTTCGGACAGTTGCATACATGCACATAAACATTGTGCAGATGTGAAATTAGGTCCCAGGTGATCAGCAAATATTGAACATGTAAACTGTACATACTGTTTTGTACTAGAGATTAATTGTCACTTTTTAGAGTGTTGAATATGCTTTATAGTTTCTAAGAAAGGAGAAAGATGTAAAAGGTTAATTAAATGAAGATCTGAATATTAAATATGATATTTATATTGAGTATATAAATATTAACTACCTCCATATTTGAATTTTTAGACATCAAACACCATTGAAACAGAGAAAATTAAATGCTTTCTGTCTTCAGAAAAATATATTGAACTGCCTGATGTTAATCACCTTCCTTAATGGCAAATAAAGTATTTCTTATTATTTTGTGGTCTTTAATTGGAACAAAGTGTGTTATCTATGAACAAACCGAATTTGACAAATTTTCCTCTTTTGTTAAGTGACTAGATTCTACTGAGAATACTGTGGAAGAACAGTGAGGAAGTAGTAAAGAGGCCACAGACAATTACAACCCAATCCATCATAAAATCTTGGGAAATAACTTTGTGAGTTCTATAAGACAAGTGGTAACTATTTAGTTTTAAGTAGATACTAAACAGTTCTCTTATTATTTTACTGCGAAAAAGCATATTTTAAAAAAATTCAACAAGGCAATTTAAGAAATGGTTCTATACAAATTATTTTTAAAATCTATCTACCAGTAATTCCTGTATGACCTAAAAATATTAGCATATAACATGCACTTATGTTACATGTTTTAAAATGTTAGATCACTCTTACATTAGGAAATCTAGTAAATTTATACTAGCTTGAACATTTCAAAGAGTTATAATAATTTTGTATTCTGATCTAAATTGACAAGTTACTTGGAACCAATGCCTGTCCATGCCTAAATATGTCAGAAATATGAAATTGGACTCCTCTATTTTTAGTTCTCTGCAATTTCCAACCAGCTACTCCCTAGGAGGTTTCCAGACGTGCATAAATCAGCTTAATTAGCAGATACTCAGCTTGATCGTATTCTGTGTCAACTTTTCAGCTTCAAAAACAGACAATTATTCTTAAAATGTATACACAACACCATTTTACCTGAGAGGATAAAATCGGACCTGTTTTCTCGCCTATGTGTAAATGCAGTTCTGACCAAGCACTGTATAGATTTTATTGGGATTATGCAATATTCAGGGACATATAAAGATTTAAATGGTGGTGACAAACCTGTTTCAGGAAGGACTGAGCCTTGGCATACCTTCCCTTCAGTTACACCAGGGAAATGATAAGCCACTGCTCTGCCTGGGACAAATTGACCTCTCCCTCCTCTTTCATGGCCAAAAATTGTAGGTAAGAAAAGGAGCAGACGAGGACTGGCTTCTCTATACCAGTCATTGCCTGCCATCCTTTCATTTGCAAGGACAAATGTGAACATGGAAAAGATTGGTCAGGTCTGGAAGACATTGGAGAGGGCTTCAAATGAAATCCTTCTGACTCCTTTTACGTATCTCTTCCAGAAGACCTAGGAGAACTTGCCTCTGGTGATAACCGCTTTCGCTGGTCTGTAAGAAAATACAGTCTGGATGACGTATAGTTTAAAATTATTGCTATCATTGTTATCTCGAAAAGCTTCTAAATCAGGTACTTCCTCTGAAGTCTCACATTGGTTTGCCTAGCTTTCAGGTTCATATATTTTTTAAATAACTTCTACAGAAGAGTGTGGGAGTGTGACTGCACAAGCAAACCCAGTCTTCTTTTACTAACAAAAATTCATACATGTCTACTCAAAAAAAAAAATTGTTATAATACAAACAAAACTCCTAGATTCAAAATAGATGCATGAAGAATGTATCTCTCTCCACAGATTCCCATTTGATAAAATTCTGACATGTATGACATTCCTCAAGAGAACAGATTCAGAGCTGTGTCACTCCATATTTGCAATATTGCTTTGATTTTTCAGGGATTTTTTTACCAGTCAAAATAAGGCTTCAGGTGCTGCTATTTAAAAAATCCTCAAAAAAAATCAATTTATTTGAAGATTATATGATGACTATAACTTTCTACCTTCTAGTAACAACCCCTGGATGCAAGTGGATGACTCAGTCCACCAGTAATCCAAACCATACAGACAGGAGCAGCACTGAGATTGCAGTAGTTGCTAGAGGAAGGGAAGTCTCTATTATAAAACGGATAAACAAATCACACTTCTCTGCTGAATTGTTATTTTTATCAGTAATGTCAATAAAATATTTTTCAATGTTTCTTCACTTTTCATAATAGTCTTCAGATGATTGGTCAAAGTATAGCTGAATACAAATGACCAGAAGCAGCTTGATATGATGCTTGCTATTTCAGTCTGCCATTTCCAAGAAAAGACACAAACATGAAAATGTAAGCAGACACAGCCTAAAACTGCACATAGCTAAAATTATTAAGGTATTGGTGACATTAATTCAAATTTAAATATGCCTTCAGTTGAACAGATATGCAACATTCAAAGACAAACACCACATGTAATAGAGACCTCAGCCAGCGGACAGGAAACGAAACTCTTATGAGTGCAGGCATATTTGCACAGGTAAGTCATTTTTATAAGCAATGTCCTAAACTCAGTTTCAATGCCACTGCCATATCTTTAGAATTACATTAATACCAGATTCACCTTTCCTTCAATGATTTTCTCCTAATCATCTTGTTCCAGTACAGTTAAGGACATCTTTCAAAAACTACTTCTGCTGAAATGAAAGTAAAGAAATTTTACAGCATTTCTGTCTCCAGGAGAAAAAGCAGCCATCCAAGGAGTGCTCCACATTCCCTTTGGGAGAAAAGATTTTAGAGAGAAGAGGGTTAGTCGGCTTCCCATCCACGGAACAAGGGACAGAAGGACAATACCTGATGGTGAAACCATTTACTCTCCCTTGGTCTTACTGCCTGTGGCCTGTCACTTATGTCAGCAATACCAGTTCGATGCAAAAAAACCCAAACAACAAACAACAGAGCATCAGGATGGGTGACAGGGAGGATGGGTAATCAATTAAAAGACTGCAGTAAGAGAAAGACGTAATAGGGCAGCAGAAGGGCAACCCAGAATGCAAGAGTTGTAAACTGGTGATCTGCACAAGAAACATCAACCCTGTAAACAGCCACAAAAAGTGCAGATCCACTTAAGTATAACAGCGGCTTTGCAGAACACAGTCAGATGATTTCAGTTTTGTCAGCCAGCGTTCGACTAGGTGGAAATCTTGAAATTTTTTAACTCCGTTCTAAAAATCTTTCTTACTTGGCAGATCAGTAAGAGGCTCAAACATTCCAAAAGATAGACACACAACCTGTGTTAACTGCTTTTTCTTTGAAGCTTCAAACCTGCTGCCAAGCACCTTAACATCAAGATACTAAATCAATACAGGCAGGATGTTTTTGGTCTCCACACAGTATCCCAGGAAAAAAAAATATAAAAATACCAGTGCTGTGGATGAATTTCTGTCATCACGGAAATCTGGGCAGAATAATACCAATAGTTGCTTCCAGTTTTGTAAGGAACTGTAGTCTATTTTGGGTAAAAATTTGATTATATACTTCATTACCTTTTAATTTGCTATCTGTACTGATCTTGTTTTCTGACAGATCTAGTTTCTGTTCTGAGAGATGTCTAGCTAAAAGATTCAAAAGGTGTACCAACAGCCACTCACGTTAAACCGAGAGTTTTCCACCAGACTGAGGAAAGATGGAAGTGGGCAAAGCTGAGTGCTACTAAAATCCTGTGTCTTTGGGATATAAATTAGAAAGACAGCTATAATTAGTCAAGGCTTAGAAAATTCTGAACTCAGAAGCTGTGGTTTTTAACTGCTCCTCACAAGAAATATTTAAAGCGGGGCATATGAACATTCATTACAATTTCCTCACGTTAGCAACTGAAAGGAAGGCAGTGTTGAAGAAATGGAAAAGTTTCAAACCATAAAAAGGGTCGTATTTTTTGTCACTTAACCTTGTCAGAACAACTTTTGAATCTTTAACATACATTTTTATCACAATGCTAGTAATAGTAACTGGACTGCTTTCAAAAACAGGTCTTCCAAGATACTTAAGCCTTGATTTTAGGATTAAGATACCACTTCCAGACACTTGGTGTCTGTGCTGTGGTGGTCAAAACTGCATGCTCGCAACTGTACCCACCCATGGAGAACTCCCTACTTGTCAAAAGCCTTTTTCCTCTGAAGACCTTACTGTGATAGCTTAATCACTTCTCACTATTGAAGAGCACAAACTTATTTTGAAACCTCAGCTTTTTGAAATGTTATCTGAATAATGAAAATGTTAGAAATCTTCTCTGCATTAAAGTCATATCCTCGGTTCTGTACCATGAAAAATTCATTAAGAGTAGATGAAAAAAAGTCTAAAGTAAAAATTTCTCTGACAGCTTCTCGAATCAGTGGTCACTGAACCTTGCATTTGTTACAGTCCCAAGACATGAAACAGAAACAGACTTCACTTCAAAGTTAGTAGCCCCCCCTATTGCTGCCTGTCCCCATTCCCACTTGTATGCCATGATAGCTGTATCCTAACAAATTCTGAAACTTCTACACAGTTGGCCACATAGTAGGTCAAACACTGAACCACCCCCAAACTTCCCATTTCAGAGAATAAGTCTGAGAAAGTAAGTGTTCAAATCCATTCCTGCTGCTGTCCCCAAGAAGGTTGTGTGACCCTTCTTGCTATGCCTCTTCCAAGATTACTAGGTAGGATGGACAGAACTGCTGTTTACACAGACAAAAAAAGGCACAGGAAGAAAGAAAATAAAGTATCAGATGGAGCTGGTGTTTGCAAGATAACTTGCTTTAAAAAGAACCAAACAGCTGTGGTCATTCTCACATTGTTCATTCAGTTCCTGCCTGGGAACCTCCTGTCACTGGAGACAAAATGATGAACAAAAAAAAAAGATCTCAGCAGTGCAGGGAAAAAAAATACTGAGTGCAGAGTGAGATCTCTCCATCCCCCTGACTGAATCCTTAAACATCTAATTCAAGAGAAACAGACACTAGTAAAATCCTTGGAGGGAGAGAAAATGCTTTCATAGGTTTTTCCTCAGATTACTTGTTCTGCCCTTGCCTGCTGGGTTTTTCAGAAAGAAGTACATTTGTAAAGGAACACTTGTCCTCTGCCTTAGAGGTTATCACCAAATCTATATTGGAAACCTCAGCTCAAGCTTCTAGATGTTTACTATTTTTTCCTATTTCCTTTCTCCACTAAGCAAATGACATTTTCCCCTACATTCTGCACCAATTCTTTTGCAGGGAAAATCTATCCTCAAATTTTTCCTTGCAGAGAATCTAAAATCAATTGTTTTGGTGGTAGTGGTGGTAGTGCCCCAATATACAAGAAATCCTTTCGATCCTGAGTCTTGTATCAGTCAAAAAGAATAAATTAATCCTGGCTGACATACTTAGACCTCCTTAGGTTTCAATCAAAAAGTGGCACCTTCTCAGCAGAGAGCCTTCTTGGATTTTCTTACCTTTTTTATTATTATTTATGAAGGTCCTAGTATCCCTTAGAAATTAGTAAGACAGAGGGGTACAGCCTCTATCTGAATGGCTAATAGCTATGGCAACACTTTGAATTGCCACCTGAGAATGAAATGGGATTTTGATTGGCACTTACTCATGTAGCTGCCAGACTGTCACATGATTACTTTATCTAAATATCATCTTCCTTTTTCACAGTGCACCACTTTCCTGAAATTTTCCCTGCATTGACATTGTAAGAGATCACTTATCATATCCAGTGCTTCTGCTGCAGCTCGAAGTTCATCCACACTTGCAAGTCCATCATGATTAAGTAGCACATGAGTTTAATTGTAATAGGTATTCTCAGATATCTCTATGCATGGGCACTTTCACCCATTTTAGATTAATTTATAATAGCTATTGCCATAAAACTTCATGTACAGAGAACTCCTCAGCATGATGAGACACACAACAGCCTATTCTCTGTACTCTTACACTCACGTCCCTTGATGTTAAGATAAATATTTGGCAATCTTGAGTCTCTGGGAGAACCTTTTTTAAATGGATGAAGTGGAAGAAGTAGATTGTTATGCAAATACAGAAAATACATTTTGTTTACGACTTGGTTTTTCTGATTACATTGTAACATGAAATTTGACAACTTAAAATAAAAATAAGATATGCAGTAAAATTAATGAGAAAAGGCTGGAAATAGCAGTCTCCAAGTAATTTTACAGGATTTGTATTTTCACTAATGTTTCTAGAAGCTTTGCTTGCTGGTACCCACAATAAAAACACATAAGAAGTCCTTCTCTGTAAAGAATCTAAACCCACAGATTCCAGTCTCACAGCAGCCCAGTTACCGGTTTGGCTCTTTGCTTATCCCTCTCATTCTTCCCACCACTGGATGGGAAACATGGTTTATTTTCTCCCTCTTGAAAAACAGGGGTTTATTCACTTCTGATACTACTTAAGTAGAAGAGATAAATGTATATAGATAGATGAAAGAAAGCATATTGCAAGAAATAAATTCTTATTTCTGGATTTAGACATTAGACCTACTTACTATGAGTGGAAATATTTGTATCAAACACGTGGATTTCCAAAATCTGCCTCTACGGCCTCATCATAGTCACATGTGCATAAAGAAGAGCACATTTTAATACCTTTTTATACTTCCTGATAGTTCACCATCAAATAATCAAGATGTGTATTGCCTGTTTTCTAGTATTGCCCTGGCACTAGTTAGATAATTATGGGCATCACAGCCTCTACAAAGTCAAAACATTTAGCAAGTCTCTCAGCTGGGTAAATTGAAAAAATCATTATGTACTTATATGGATGAAGCAACAAAACCGCCTTCCGCATACAGGATTTGGATGGAGCTCTGCCATTTGCAGTAGGGTTTTGGTTTTGGAGTTGTTCAGTATTTTGAACTGACTGAAAAGGTAGGAGTTTGCATACTCACCTTCTGGAGTTCTTTGGGTCTATGTGCTGGAACACTGAATCTGGAAGCTGGTGGGTAACCGAGGTGTCTCAGTACCTCCAAGACACTGTACCACTACCTGTAACAGCCTGGATCTTCAAGACAGTCAATTCTCACCTAAAATGTGGGACTCAGGGGAACACAAGGAAGGACACCATAAAAGGAGGGAAAGGCAGCAATCTCAGTAAAACCACTGGCTCTAAGGGCTGTGGATAACATTCATCACCACATTAGTCCAAAGGCTGATTCTAGCAGTCTGTGGGAACACCTTGAAAAACTATGAATTTCTGCCAAGTAAGTGCTGATAATTAATATTTAAAAGGAAACAGGTCCAGATTTTAAGTAGGACAAGCCACAAATATATGGAAGGAAGAAAAATCTGAATAAAGTGGTAAGATGCTCTGGCTTTAATGTAATGCCCTGACACTAAGGAAATGTTGTTTGCAAACGTTGAAATGCAGAAGCACCTGGCATGAAGGTGTGCCAGTCAATTATTCTCCACGCTAAAATCATTTGTATGTCAAAATGAATAGAGGAAGCAGCCTCCAGTGTCTGCATTAGCAGCAGTTCTGCGAAGATATGGTTAAGTGTTAGACAGGGGTTTATATACTTCTAACCAGCAATCCTGCCAGCTTTGGCTAGGTTTATCACTCATCCACAGCTGTAAAACCTCACTTTCTGTTGGACTGAAGTGTTCCAGCTTTTCTACTTCGGATGATATTTGAGGAAAGAAAATACTTAAGTCACGTATGCAAATAAGGTGAGTGAAAAATATGTTTGTTTAGCCACAGTGAAGGCATGCAGGCTAGACCTGGTGTGTGTCATACTTGAGCGAGCTGATTTATATTGCTTTAATAGATTACTTAAAAAATAACAGTTTGAGCTGAACGTGGTGGATTAGAATTGAATTTCATTAATACTTTAGACTCCCAAAAGAAAATACTGGGAAAGTTTTCAAGACAGCATAAGTATTTTCAATTTGTATCTTGACACAAAATGTCATTTTAAAATGTGATTTTTGTGGTTTTGTAAGAAAAGTGAAAAATGCTCCCAAACCACATAATGTATTACTTCAGGAAACAAGCACCAATATTTTTGTTTTGGAGGGAGAAAATTATTCTCCATTTTGATCGGCAAAACAGAGCTATTCACAAAGGTCACATCAGAAATATGCAGTGGAAGATATTGGAGATACCACTGATTATTCTTTTACTGGAAGTGTACAAGGTACATAATGGTTGAGACGGGTAACTACAGGAAAAGGAGAAATGATCTCATGGTTAAAACACTGGAATGAAACCACAGAACTACCTCCTGTTTCACCCAAACTGCTCATGACTGGTTGCTCCCTGTGCTGCTCATTTCATGAACTCCAGATGTTGTTAGCAAAACTGATGAGAATTTAAATCTACAATAAATGTTTGATCTGTGAGCCAAATATTTTAAATTCTCTTTAAAGAAACAGACTATTATGACAGAATCAGATAGCCAGAGTGTCCTGCCTCAGTTTCCTATTTCTGCAAGGACAATGATGTCGTCTCATTTCAGAGAGTTGTTATGGAAATGTTTTCAGACAGACTCAGGAAGCTTGCAAAGATACTACAAGGATGAACACTGGTAAGACTGCTAGGAAATTAATCATTCTATTTCAGGAGAAAGTTTTGAATAGAATGCAATAAATAATGCTGAACCCTGTTGTGATTACAAGGCAAACAGGCTTTGAAACATAATTCTTCTCTGGGATAAATAACAGGGAAAAACCCCAAGCTTTCATACAAGTCTGAGCTCTGGACTTGCATCTTCCCAGTCTGCCAACCAGAACTGCATAGACAGTGTGGTCCAAAGGGCAGTCTGAGAAGAGCTTCTTGATGGAACTGAGAAATGACTGCTCGGGTAGCAGGGAACTAAATATAACAAGTCATATTGGGGCAGATCAAAGAGCTCAGCAGAATTAGCAGCAGTTTACAGCAGAGGTTTACAAAATCAGTGAATAGCAATGCTGTACTCAAGTTTCCAGCAACTTACTTAAAATGAGACCCTTCTTGAGTGAGAGCAGGTGCCTTCACACTAGGAAAAATCCTGCAAGGGATTTTCTTAAAGGAGTGTGTCTATATTGCTTTTTGAAACTGAGCAAAACCTGTGGCAATAAAACATGCCAAAGCATCACTGTTTAACAAGACACCATATTAAGAAGTATTTGCTTTAAGGGAAATAGTCTCATTTGAGAGGTCGGACAGAAGAACAAGACATGTACCACAACACAGATGACCCAATCCACTCTGTCTTACCACATGCCTGTCTTTATTGGCAAATCTTTAAACCCTATTTAATCTTTTCATCATCTTCCACGCAGGAAGAACTCTTACTAAGCTCAATTTTTTTTTACTGCCTGAACTGACCAAAAAAAGTTTCACTTTACATGAACAGCAGGTAGATACACTCATATATTTGACAGAAAATGAAGAAAAGATATCAGCTTGTATCTGTAAGCTCTATATGTGACTTCTATATTTGTGTAGGCATTGTGTTAATTCTCTCTCAGCTTCTCTGACAAATGTCCTTTTAGGCTCAAATAATACTGTCATACAAAAATACTTCAGCAAACTAATGGACAACAACTCACTATAAAGTCATCTGGATTTTTCAAAACAATTCCGCATTACCATTGAGACCACTGCATAACAGCTCAAAAGCTGTTGAAGAGCCACCTGTTACTGAACAAGGAGATATACTTCTAAGTGAACACACTAACCACTGCCTTGTGCCATGACGGAGTCTCACCTTTAGAGAAGGACAAAAAACAGCATGTAATCACATATTACATCACATTTAGCCAAAGATGGGCTAAATAAAGGCCATCCGGAGAACATTAATTCTTGCGCTTCCTTCCATTGCAGTGCTTGCCTGACTTTGCAAAATTAATATTCCTTTAGCATTTTTTTGTGTATATATTTTATTTTTTTCCCCTAAGCACACAAATTAGTGCAGCTGATCGGGGAAGGAGATGCATGAACTCAGACATTACAAAAAGCTACAAAAATTGAAGAGACTTAGTTAGGAAACTGAATAATGGGAAACACAAAGCTTTCTTCCAGGGACAGAACAAATTAAAAGTTTCCTCAGTTTCCAGACTTAGTTATTTCTATAAGCCTTAACTTTAGACTAATATTTAGAAATCATTAAAATAATCTTTCAAATTTACTGTTATTGCATGACTCACTGGGAATGAAGCACTCAACTGAGAACACATTTCTGAAGGAAAGCAAATTGAAGTGGAGAGCAGGAACAGCCCAATGCTCAATGAATTTTAACATTCTTCAAGGTGGCATCATCTAACTAATTAAACTGATTACATTTGAGAACTCAAAAGGCCTAGAGATAAATTCCTAATCTTGAGTAGTCTTAAAATCCTTGATTATTAATCTGCTAATTGTGTGAAGGCATTTGCTATTAACTTTAGCAGTTCAGAAAGAGAAAACAACCTTTGTCTATGGCGCAAAGCAGTTTTAAATAATAAAGTGAATTTCTAAACTGATTCCCACTGCAGCCGCTGAAAGAAAGTAATTGCATTCTGTTTCAGAAGGCGAATTTAAAGTTAACAGAAGGGTAGTTAAAACTATTCTCAGACTTCCAAATATTAGTTTTTCTAGTTCCCATTCCAATGGGAAATATTATTCATCATGAGACTTGTGTAGGAAGGAACCTATTCCCAGTGTGGCCATGCTCCACTTTACTGTAGAAGAAAAGACGTTTAATATTCTTAACCCTATTTACACCTAAGACTAAAGAAGCACTATTGCTGCTATGCACTAAGCAAGCAGCATTATCTAAGTTATACAAAAGTGGAGACAGAAAACAGAAGGACAAACAGAGATGAAGGTACCAAGAAGGCAGTGGCAGTTGGACTAGATGATCATTGCATGTCCCTTCCAACTGAACTACTCCATTCCAATGTCCGAGAAGAAGCAGTAACTTGAACCCAGTTCCTGCTCTCTGAAATGTATTTTCCTCATGGTACAATTTCTCTGTAAGTTTCCAAGGTAGAACTTCAAATTGGGTAAACCTGTCACATCTCCCTGCTCATAAGGAGGATTCTTTTATGATTTTACTGAATCAAACACATGTGAGGGAAAAGACAGTTTTGATTTCCTTTTTTTTTTTTTTTTTTTATTTTTCCAGAATACACTACAGAAAGTTGTGCTCTCTCTTCCCACACAGTTCAGTTCCTCCTTCCACATCCTTCTTCCCCCAGGCCTAAACTGCCAATAACTCTTACAGTAATACATTCCTTCCAGGTATAGTCCTTCTTCCTGAGGGATGAAATAGGGAAGGAGGAAATTGGACTCATCTTTATCATTATACAGACTCAAGCTACCTCCTCCAGTAAAGTTCCTAAATGAAAAAGAAAGGGGAACATGAACAGAATTGGTTCTATGTCTTGTGTGACTTCCCTTGCCCACACAAATACCTAAACCTCTGACCTACAACTCCTCTTGGGTGTTTTCTTTCCAAGGAATAAATAATACCTCTTCTTTGGCATGGGTAGACAGACACTCCTGCACCTCTCTGATTTCGAGGAATGGTTTTGTTTGCTTTCCTAAACAGAAAGATGTATGCAATTTTATTGAGTTAATTTTTAAATGTGCATCAATTCACTAAGTAGAATACTAAGAAACTCAAAGACGGTTACTTTCTTAAGAGTTTTGTGAAAATAATTGGTTATAGATAATTCATTTTACATTCCGTCCCATCCCATGCCAAAATATGCAGCCCAATTATCCATCATCAGATATCAGCCAGCCCACTCTATAAATATGCTACATACCAGTAACAGTTTGAAATCTGTTCTTAGAATCAAAATACATCATTAGAAAAGTTTTCACTGAACTACTTAAACAAATATTTTAAGAAACTTTTCTGACAAGCCAAGTGTTATTTGCAGGGGAGACACAGAAGAATGTACACTTGCCTAAAGATAGGGAGGGAAAAAGCTAGATAATTTCTTCACATTCAACACTCAAAAAATGAAATTTGAAATTATACTGTTATTTAAACAGAAGAAGATATACTGTTGATCCCTAATTGAAGCAACTAAACCCCATGCAAGCTCAAAACAAATACTGCAGCTGGTTACCAGCTCTCTGACAATGGTCTATGAAGCACCAGTCAAGGAGTGTACAAGAATTCTTAATATCCTCTCTTCATTTTTATTACAATGTCCAGAAGCAGATTTTCTCAACCTGCCAGTCTTTTCAGAGCTAAATCAAAAGAATTCTGCTGACATCAAGGCTTGGAGTTGTCTCTGAAGGAGAACAGTGGCAGCCACATGATTTAAATTTTAAAAATTAGTTACCTCATTAAGTACTAACACTTATTCAGCAGGAAGACAATCCTACACAGTGAGAGCAATATGGGCCAGACGATTAAGCTGAACAGCTACCAGAATGAATGTGTTCAGTTTCAGCAGGTAAAATTCCTGACCTAAAGTTTCCAAGTTAATTGTTGTGCTTTTTAATCCCCGTTTCCACCGAGGAATTACTACATAATAGGCCAGGTGAGGCTAGTGAGGGCTTCAGTGACTAGTTGAAAAAATTAAACAACGTCACTGTTTCTAAAGCAGCTGAACGTGCAGGGCTACAGAAGGAAACAGTGGACCTTGCAGGTGCTAGTAAAGGAAAAAACATCTTCTGCCATCTACTCCGTAGTTAACCAACATTAGTGACCTACAGATACAAGCTTCTATGTTCATCAGCCTTTCATCAATCACTTCAGTAGCTTAATCTGTGATGTAAGCAGGGTTCTGCATCAGATTATTATGAAAAAAAAACCACATCAGAAAGGCTGAAACAAACAAAAAGCCTACTGTCCAGAAAAAGGGTAAAAAAAGTATGCTCAAGCATACTCAAACAAATGCAAGTGTGGAAGATAGAGGGTCTGTGTTCACCTGCTTCACACTGTTTCCTGAGTCTTTCCTGAACTCCGTGCTGTACAATCTACACAAACAGCTGGAGAGGAAAAAAAAAAAAAAAAAAGCTGAAAATTTACATAAAAAGAGAAATACCCAGATCCAGATTCACTGCTGTTGTACCCTTTCTAAGGTAAATGATTTCCTACTGCAGTTCGTAAGAGTCTGTGATCCTGCAACAGAAAGTCTGGAATACCCTAGCAGAGTGTTTTGAAAACTCTCACCTTGGAAACAGCAAAGCTCACACACAAACCAAATATGCATAAATAGAATTGCCTACAAATCTATGTTCATAGACTTTATAAGTATTATTAGACCACATAGTCCTTAGGTCCAAACCACCCTTTTCTCCTATGTTAAACATAAAGTATTAATAAAGAATAATGTGATCTCTGTTATAATCTTTATTTTAGCATCTGCTATAGCATATTCTTTAATATGTAATTATATAGTACATTCTAATACATGTCTGATCAGTGTATTGTCTACATAGTGTATATCATTTGAGTGTATTAAATCACACAGTACATTATTTTTGGCTTATACCTGTGTAAACTCCATGTTTGTGCTCCAAGCTGCCAAACTCCAGTCCTTTGCAATTCAAAAAGCCCTGCAAGGGTGTTCTGGTGGCACTCTTCCTGAGCTCTCAGAAGTTTTTTAGCTCAAGCACCACAACCATCCGATTTCTGACTTGCTTTTCCTTTAGTAAATAACGTGTGTTTCACTTCAGAATAGGCAGGTGAAGTTATGAAAATCAAAAATACATTTTGCTCTCTTGTGACTATTTCACAGGGATAGCCATGAGCACTATGTAATGTTTTGTTGTACAGATTATTATTCCTTCTTTCCTCTTAGAAGATTTTATATTTAGATGTAGACGTTCATTGTGCATTTTTAGGCTGGGCTTTCATTCTTCCAAGGGTGCACTCTTCCATATACAAACACAATACCTGTACAGAGTATTTTTTTCAATAGTAACAACACTTTTTGTTGTGACAGGTCAAGTTTTCTTTCCAATGGCATGAATAAGAACATTTGGTAAAGTGTAGGAATGCCACACAAATGCTAATACAAATTTGGGATTTAAAAAAAGAACCTGGTACACCCATAATTTTATTGGCATTTTGCTGCTTTCTGTTAATCCTCCCCTAGCTGATAAAGAGTTTTTTTAATTTAAAGCTGTTAGAGGTGGATGCTAGATTAAATATTATTGCCACATAGAATATAAAGCACTATCACTACTATTGATTTATTCTGAACTTTTAGGACCTATGAAGCAATAAAAGGTGCAAGAAATTATTTCTTTAATAGATTATAGTAAACACCTGAAAGCAGTAAATTTTTCCTGACATTTGAAGCTCTTGCCAACATGTCACTGAAATCAGCAAGACTGCTTACAGTATAAGAAATATATTCAGGATTACGTTTAAAGTGAGACATCATTCTAGAACGTTTTCAAATAAACCTGTTTCAACAGGCCTGTTCCATAGGCAACTGAATTGTTTAAAGCTTGCTTGCTGCCATAAAGAACAACAGAATTAGGAGAACAAGGAATAACAGAAAAAATGCTATCAAGAAGAGCAAAACCAGCCTTACCTGAAATCTGACAATATGCATTGCAAGTATGTCTGGTAGGCATGGAAGAAAATGAAGATTAAACTAATGGGATAAATATTCCTAGTGAGTGCTGGAGAATGCTATGCAGAAGCCAGTTTAGATAACAGCTATGCTAAAGAATTATCTTAAAAAGACAGAGCTGTTGATGAAATACAATTGAGCTTTACAGTTCTATCATTGCCCAAAAAGGAGGCTCAAAATGATCTAAAGAAGGACTGATGAGCATCTGACACTTCCCCTAAGTACTTTTTCAGACTGATGTCTTTTATCGTGCTCACGACTACCTTCCACATAAATTTCTTTATTCTTTCACGTGGGTAAGGAAGGCTATTGTTCTCTTTCCTCCTCCCCACCCATGACTTTTCTTCTCTACACAACAAACTAATAGATAAAGCTAAAAATAAAAGCAAGCTGAAGATTAGAAAGATATTGTATCACTGTCTTGAACATGCCTTCGAAACAACTTCTAAAAAACCTTTTATTATGTTAATACATTTTGTATTGATACCGTTCCCTGCTGAAATATAGATAACAATATCATTTATAAGCATGTTTGAACTGCATTTTTTCCCCCCTACCACTTCTCAGCCTTACACCATAGTTGCGTAGGACACCTAAAGGCACAGCCATATGTTATGGACACCATCTTTTCTGGAGTGATGAGCAACCCTCAGTTTTGCCTCATACACTCTGCCTATCACAGGTACGCTGACATCCATGACTGCAGACATCCTGTCTATTTCTCACAGCTTAATTAGAAGTGTCATTTTTCTGGACTCAGACACTCTTCAGTGAAATTGTAATGAGTCTGATACATGTCTAAAACCATCATCTTCACAACAGACTCAAAAATACATCATTATCATAACAGGTCAACTATATCCTTGTTCTCCATATGATTTAATTGTAACTGCTACTCTTTACACAACATGCTGGAGGAGTTAAATTCACCAACTCAGTGTTAGCAGGGCCTCTTGTCAGCATCATTAGCAGAGGAAATGTAAGGTGAATACGGACTTCATGTGGATAATGAGCGCGCTGAAAAAAGTAACTCTGGCAAAGAGGGCATTGCTTCTGAAACATGTCATTGAATAGGTCTTTTAGTATTTCCATTAGCAATCTTGCTGGTGATGATACAAAGCTGGGGAATGCTACTGACAGAGAGGCAGATTGGTATAGCGGAGGAATAATTGGATGAACTCAAGGAATGCAATAATACAGATGGGACAGCATATACTAGAACAACATGACAGTTCTCAACATCTAGGGATTAATGGGTCCTTCTGAGCTGTGGGCTCAAAAACCAATCAATCAAAATCAATCATACGATCCATACTGTTCTCACTCCACGAAAAAATCAAGTAGCATGCTAAGGATGTATTAGATGAGGTATTTCTGGTAGAGATGCAAAAGCCTGAGTACCATTCTACAAGATCTCAGTGAGCTCCCATCTGGATCATTATATACAGTCATGGTCACTAAAAAAAGTGAATTAAAGCACGCATAGAGGAGTAGAGAGCTTATTGCACATGAAGAAGTCAGAATAACTGTTTAGAGAAAACAACACTGAGGATAGCACATTCCTGTTAATTTCAACCACTGTTCTTTCCTGATGTTTTCCCTACGTGTTTAAAGTATCAGTACTGACACAAGTACTCGTGTATGTAAATTATTAATAGATTAACGTCTGAAAATTGGAAAAGGTGTCTACAAATTACTTCAGTGGTATTACTGGTATTACTAATATCAGACTTATAAACTGCTGGTTATCAGTCAGTACACATCTGAGTCCAACCCCTCAGCCCCGCCATGGCAGGGCGGTTAGAACTAGATGACCTTCGAGGTCCCTTCCAACTTAAACCATTCTATGATTTTAAGCAAATCAAGTGAAGGCAGGACTGTGTTTCTCTCATGTCAGATAAAGCAAAGGATACATAATTTATCTCAAACACACACTGGCAAAAGGAGCAGGTCTATATCCAAGTATCATTTTGCTTCAGAACTGGGAAGTTTTGGTCTAGAATCAAACCCCTTAAATTTGTATTTCCTGTATATTGAAAATTATGGTCTAATGTTTTAGAGAATACAGCCTTACACTTGGAGTTATATGAGCAAAAGCCTTCAAAACCTCTATGCCCAAGCAGTTTTGTTGATGCTGATACTACAAAGAAATTACTATATCAGGCAACTGGTAGCCATGTAATGAGAAAGGTATGCAATGCAGGTACTACAGTCCTCCTTCTACAGCACGGAGAACGTGGAGTTACTCTGCTCAAGGTATCTACAGCTCTATGTCATATTCAGTCAGCACCTCCCATGACAGCCTAATGAAATGGATATACCTTTTTTACCTCTCCAGTCTTCTCTAAGCCAGTTGATTTTGATCAAGGGCACACATTTACATTTCTTGACACATAAACAATTAGTCATAGTATGGACAGCAGACCTAATCATCAGCTTTCTACTTGCTTGGAAGGAGAGATACAGATATGTGTGCTGCTTAAACTTCACAAACAAGGCTTACATAAACCTTTCAATTTAAGGATTGATGACAAAGCAACTCATATCAAAGCATTTTGTACTCTTGCTAAAATTCTAGCTCCCAGAATAATTTCACTTGTTCCAAACAAAATGACAGAATGCTGTCAGCACAGAAATGACTTTCAAAAGACCTTCTCCAAAGTTTGACTTTCATTGAACGCAGTGGTCAAAATAGACAGTCATTTCCACAAGCTTGTTCCATATGCATATCAAAACCCCTAAAATAAATACAACTGCCATACCAAATCAATTATTACTACCTGGACTACTGTACATAACCTATACAATAACACCTAGAGGGTTTGCACTTCCAAAAATGACATCTCTAACTTAAACATTGGTTACTTAGCATTTCTAAAATAATACTGCTTCAGACATAATGTCATGATTTAACCCCAAGCAGCAAGCAGGACCGTGCAACCATTCACTCACTCACTGCACCCTCCTCTGCTGGCGGGATAGGGGGGGAGAATCGTGAAAAAAAGGAGACTTTGTGGGCTGAGATTATGACAGTTTACTAGAACAGTAATGGAAGAAAATATAATAACAATAATAATGATAAAAGAATACACAAAATGAGTGATGCAATACAATTGCTCACCACCTGATGATCGATTGCCCAGCACATCCCGAGCAGCAATCATGGATTCCTGCCCCGTGACCAACCCTTCTTTATCTACTGAGCATGACAACTATGGTACAGAATATTCCTTTGGCCACTTTGTCCTGCCTATGCTCCCTCTCAGCTTCTGTGGGAAGCAGAAAAAGTCCTTGACTTAATATAAGCATTGCCTAGCAACAACTAAAACAGTGTGTGTTATCAACACTATTCTCATAATAAATCCAAAACACAGCAGTCACTAGGAAAATTATCTCTATCCCAGCTGAAAGCAGGAAACATTATTAACAGAACTAAAATTCACTTTGTGATTTCCATCATAAAAACCAGAAATCCCACATTTCAAAATGGAAAATTTTACTGGGTATTTACTTTATTCACTTCACGTACAATCGCATGTGACTAGGCAACTGTGTGAAAAACATACTCAGACTATTAAATTCTTCTCATTTTTTGACATCTCAAGCCTCAGGTGAGCAAGACTACAAGTTTACTGCAAGGGCAAGACTAAGGCAATGAGTCCGACATATTTTTAAATAAGACACAAATCTTTGCTCTACTATGAAGAATGAAATAATTCAAAAATGTACTTATAAGGTTAAGTACTTCTTTCCTAAATTAAGAGACCAAGTAGCAATAACAGTTAAGATTAATTTTTTCATAATTGTAAACATGGCTGTAAAGAGGAAGAAACAACTACTTGCTGATTGGACAATTCAAACAAGAAAAAGGCCATTTCACAGAAAAATAGATGGTGTCATTTAGATTTTTTATATTCTGGTAAGTTTCTAAGTACAGAATGCCTAGCAAAACACTGTAAGAATTAACAAAAGACACTTGGCAGTTTGATAACGTTACAAGGATCTCTGATTTTACACAGATGAAACAGCATGGTGATCTTTTTATGACAGTCCCTCTCTCCTGCTGATTGACTGCTTCTAAGTACTTGGCAGAGGGCAGCTTTCAAATTTCCTCCCAGGATGCTCTTCCAGCTCCTTCTGTCCCAGTAAACACCCTTCGCATTTCATTACCAAACCAAGGATGTGTGTGTTTGTGATGAAAAAGGAAAGAAAAAGGAACCAGGGAAAAAAGAAGAAAAGACACAAGAAAGCAGAAAGCACAGAACACAAAATCCTGGCACCGGTCTGTGCCTTCCAGCATAGCCCCGAGCTAAGAGTAACACTGGGATGCTTTTTGCAGATGGCACAACCCTCTGTATGGCTGTGTCCTCTGCATCGCTCCGTTGCTCCAGGGAAGTGCAATTTGCCTTTGGCACAAGCAGTGCTGAGCATCATCGCCCCTTGCTCCAGCAGCACCGGACCAATGCAACACAGAGGGACTAAACAGGTCCAGCATCTTCGCTCTGCACTCACAGCCTATGCTGGTCTGTAACAAAGTAAATTTTCCTAATCGACTCCTGTAATGCAGGCTTTTATCCACCCTAGTGTGCATGTATGCACACACACTGTGATTTAAAAAAAAACCAAAACCACAACAAATTAAGAAACCTACCTCTAAAGCTCCCCTGTGTATGCCATGACACTTCAGCTCCCTGTTTAAGTAATGACCTGCTCCACACGGACTATTTGCAGATGTGATGGATCCTATAGCAGTACTGCAATCTTCCATATCCTTGGATAATTAACAGGTAAGCTGTACATAAGTCAAAGAACATGCTAAAAATATAGTCAAATATTTGTCCAGGTGTTATAAGATAATGCTAGTATTTACGTGCTATTTATACTCTCCAGTTTATTTTCCCATTTTCATCAGGCAATTTTTTTAAACACATAAAAAACCGATGTGTGCAAGAAGCACAGAAAACTATTAAGAGCAGGTCTGCGCTGCCCGGAGTTGCTTAGATAGCGCTGAAGGCATCAGAGTCCTCATCAGCTCTGAAGGCAGTAAGGACACAGAGGTGCATGCTGTGTTGGTATGGTGCTGCATTTTGACTGCAGGTGTACCACTACGTAGCATCATGCTAAATATTTGAAATACCTTGATAATCACACCATGTGCACATGTGACCTTGCACTGGGGCAGCCAGTGCTAACCAGCTGTGACTGAAAATTCCTACCATATGTAGGTGAAGCTCTTCTGTGCAGACTTTTTACCAAGTCTTTCAAAAAACAGGCTTTGCCTTTGGTTTATTCCCCTAGCACTCCCACATGCCTACACCAGCAGCTTGAGTCAGTCTAGCTCAAAGCCACCTAATTCTTCTCCTCTGGCTGCACAAGTAGCTGGGGACTGCACAAGGCAGCAGACTTACTAGAAGCAAGGGATACAATATGTGTAGGCAGATCCAAGAGT
Organism: Chionis minor; assembly: GCA_013398295.1. Classification (NCBI taxonomy): domain Eukaryota; kingdom Metazoa; phylum Chordata; class Aves; order Charadriiformes; family Chionidae; genus Chionis; species Chionis minor. The sequence goes on from VZSF01000212.1 coordinate 99,750, forward strand.
TTATATTCTTCAATGTTCAACCCCAAGTTGCCAGTATGCAACCGGGACCTGCAAAGTACCTGCACCCACAGTCCCTAAACAGACCATAGGGAACCACACAATGGTTTCTACCATCTATTGCTCTGGGTAATGAGCTGTCTAAATGGTTTATGAGTCATGAAGTAGGTCTTCCTCATGCCAAATGCTTCATGAACACAAAACACAAGTATTATCAGATGCAAACAGTTAAGAGTCCCAGAATACAATTCTCATCCAGGGAAAGGATATTTTCATCAATTACCCCAGTTTGAATGCTTCAGTGCAAATGTGGAATCTGCCAAAAATGTAACCAGTATTTCATTAAAGCTTGCTTTTATTCAGGTAAGAATCTATTTTTATAAGCAGTGACACTAGACAACAGAAATATCATTAGTCTTCCCAAAATTTATAAAAGCTGCGTAACCTTGAGCCCCGTCTGCTGGTACCTGATCTATTAACAAACATAGAGAAGGTATCCTTTGTACTATAGGGGAGTACTACAGAAGGTCCTATGTACGAGCCTACCAAACTTACTTATAAATTAATTTGGTAGCATCAGTTTGTTTCTTAACAGATTTAGTTTCATCCTCAAATATGGGGCTTTAACACACAGTTACAATTGTTTCTGGATAAAGCTAAAAAAACCCACCATGGGTATTTTAAGGACTACACTTGCTTATAAAGCATTCAACTTACTCTTTAAATGCCTAAGATGATATTGTTATTGCCTATACCATTAAGTTCTCCTTTCTCTTTGACTTCTCTAGCTTAGTCTATCATTTTGATGATTCTGCTGTCCTTAGTTTTTCTGCTGGAATAGTCCCTGACTGAAATTGTGCCAGATGATTTAAATCCTCTTGTGGCAGTACTAGTGAGAGAAAAAACATCATTCCCATTTCTGTTAGCCACATCACTGCTAAACACAGAAGACTGTCAAGTTAAATAAGCCACTGCTGAAGTGCAGCCAATAATAAAGCTTCCATCAAAAACCAGCAAAGGGAATACTGAAATGAATGTGTGTTTGTTCACAAATCTGAGAAGGAATATATTCATTTCCCTTTAGAATTAAATGTACTCAGATATTAGTTATTTTCTTTAGGTTTGTGTTTCTTGATAAAATACTTGAAATACCTTGATAATCGTGAAGACCTCAGTAGGAGACCACAATATTTCTGATAACTAACTACTGGATTTGGGAAATATCCAGTTCTTATGATGTTACCAAGCCACTATCCATCATACTGGAGAAGTTGTGGCAGTCCGGTGAAGTTCACACTGACTGGAAAAAGGGAAACATAGCACCAATTTTTAAAAAGGGAAAAAAGGCAGACCCAGGGAACTACAGGCCAGTCAGTCTCACCTGTATACTTGACAAGATCATGGAGCAGATCCTCCTGGAAATTCTGCTAAGACACATGGAAAATAAGGAGGTGATTGGTCACAGCCAACATGGCTTCTTTAAGGCCTAATCATGTTTGGAAAATTTGGTGACCTTCTATGATGGTGTTACAGCATTGAAGGATAAGGGAGGAGCAACTGACATTATCTGCCTGGACTTGTGCAAAGCACTGGACACTGTCCGGTGTCACATCTCTAAATTGGAGAGACATGGATTTGATGGATGGACCAGTCAGCGGATAAGGAATTAGCTGGGTGGTGGCACTGAAAGAGTTGTCATCAACGGCTCAATTCCAACCAGAGATTGGTGATAAGTGGTGTTCCTCAGGGGTCGGTATGGTGACCAATGCTGTTTAGCATCTTTGTCAGAACCATGAACAGCGGGACTGAGTGCACCCTCGGCAAGTTTGCCAATGACACCAAGCTGTGTGGTGTGGTTGTCATGCTGGAGGGAGGGGATGCCATCCTGAGGGACCTGGACAGGCTTGAGAGATGGGTCAGTGCCAACCTCATGAAGTTCAACAAGGCCAACTGCAAGGTCCTGCATGTGGGTTGGGGCGATCCCAAGCACAAATACAGGCTGGGTGAAGAATGGATTCAGAGCAGCCCTGTAGAGAAGGACTTGGGGATGTTGGTAGATGAGAAGCTCAAGATGAGCCAGCAATGTGTGCTTGCAGCTCAGAAAGCCACCCGCATCCTGGGCTGCATCAAAAGAAGCGTGGTTGGCAGGTCAAGGGAGGTGATTCTGCCCCTCTGCTGTGGTGAGACTCCACCTGGAACCCTGCATCCAGATTTGGAGCCCTCAACATAAGAAGGACATGGACCTATTGGAGCAGGTCCAGAGGAGGCCATGAAGATGATAAGAGGGCTGGAGTATTTTTCCTATGAAAACGGGCTGAGAGAGTTGTGGTTGTTCAGCCAGGAGAAGAGAAGGCTCCAAGAAGACCTTAGAGCAGTCTTCCAGTACTTAAAGGGGGCCTACAGGAAAGACAGGGAGGGACTCTTTATCAGGGGGTGTAGTGATCGAACAAAGGGTAATGGTTTTAAACTGCAAGAGGGGAGATTTAGATTAGATATTAGGGAGAAACTCTTTATTGTGAGGTTGGTGAGGCACTGGCCCAAGTTGTCCAGAGCAGCTGTGGCTGCCCCATCCTAGAGGTGTTCAAGGCCAGGCTGGATGGCGCTTTGAGCAACATGACCTAGTGGGAGGTGTCCCTGCCCATGGCAGGGTTGGAGCTAGATGGTCTTTAAGGTCCCTTCCAGCCTAAACCATTCTATGGTTCTATGATTCTGTGATCTAATACAAGTTCTCATTTATATTTGCTCTCTGCCTTTTATGAAGAGCAGCAGCTTTATATTTTTGTAAGAAAATACATACTATATATATTCATTTCCTTCTAAAGATAGTTACGGAAGTCTGAAAATTCATTTGCTTCAAGAATTTCTTCTATTATGTTACTCAGTGGTTTTAATTGCAAATTTTAAGCTGACTCACTATATACATCTAATTATTTTAAAACAAAAAATGCATGCAATTCTAGTGCAGAAAATTACTATTTCTGTTTAATGGAAGCCAGTAATCAGCATGATTTACTTCCTTACTCCTAAAAACTAAACTCCTGAAAGTAGTAATGAAGCTAGTGAAATAAATGTAAAATGGCTTAAAAATAACTGTAACGTAGCTGAAATCAAATGGAATATATTTTAAACCTCTTACTTTGAAGGCCAAACATTTGAAAGCTGTTGGTCTTGGTGATCAAGAAACAATCCCTTCGGGTACTAATCTTGAAACTATCCTATGTGTCCAGCAGTTTAATGATTTTACTTGGATTTACTAACTTTTGTGACTGGAGGTTTTGGGGAAATAGCACCAGAAACTCAAAAAGAAACAGAAGAAAGTTCCTTCTTTTGGATTCACCAAAGGTCTCTTCCTCATTGAAGTACATGGCTTTGATAATTTAAGTGAAATTCTCATAATACAGTCCTGATTATTCTCCAATCAAACACACCAGAATACAGCATCAGTACCAAAGGTGAGGGAACAACCAACCAACAAAAAACCTCAGTTAAAACGAAACTAGAGTCCTACAAAGGTGAAGTGGAGAACTGGGATGACATATTCTGTTGTGGTTCTGGCTGTACGCCATCATCATGTGGTCTGTATTCTGATTGCATTAATGAACTCATAAATACAGATGATTTCAAAGAGATGTTGCTCCATCTTGCTCCATGAAGACATAGAGCTCTATGTTAAGGAGAACATTGAATGCATAGAAGTCAGCTACAGTTATTTTGGAAGCCCTATCAAATACCTCTGGGTCAAGATGAGAGGGGTCATCTCCAAGGGGGATCTTACAGTAGCCATCAGCTACCAACCTCCAAATCAAAGCAATAAGGCCAATGAAGCAAAGCTTGGGTCACTTAAGCAAGCTTCAGGTCAACACAACCTGTTTGTTAGGGGTGACTTCAACTACCCAGACATTTGTTGGAAGAACAATACGGCAACAGATGTAATCCATCAAGTTCCTGGAACGCATAGAGGACCGCTTCCTCATACAAATGCTGGATGTGCCAACCAGGAACAAGGCCCTGCTGGACTTGCTACTCACAAACTTGAAAAGAAAGCCTGCTCTGCAACATCTGGGTTAGTGACAGCCTTGGCTGCACTGATCACAATACTGTGGAGCCTGGGATCCTGCTGAGCGTGCTGAAGGTTAGTACCAAGACAAAGGTTTTAGATTTTAGAAGAGCAAACTTCAGCCCAATCACAGCTCAGCTGGGAGGGATTCCATGAGAAGCTTCCGCAGAGGATAAAGGAGGGAGGAAGTGCTGGGAGTTTTTCAACAGCGCACTCCTCAAAGCACAAAACCAGTTCACCCCCTTTAACAGTAAGGGAAGTAGGTGGAGCAAGAGACCCCCTTGGCTTAACTGAGAACTTCTGAGTCTGCTCAAAACTAAAAGAGAAGTGTAGCAGAGATGGAAAAGGGAACAAATACCCATTAAGAACTACAAGGGAACTGCCAGGGCATGCAGAGATGTAGTTAGAAAAGCAAAAGCTCAGCTCAAATTGAGACTGAACAGAGATGTCAAAAACTACAAGAAGGGGCTCTTGAGGTACATAAACAACAAGCAGAAGCTGAAGGAGCATATTGGCCCACTGTTAAACAGAAGAAGTGAATTAGTCACCAACAACGCTGGCAAGGCGGAGGTTCTCAACACTTTCTTCACCACTGTCTTTACCAGTGGTGTTGGGCTCCAGGCCTTGGAAACAGCAATCCAGGTTGATACAAATACAGACCCATCATCCATGAAGAAAGAATTGGTATGCGAAATATTACAGGAGCTTGATCCCTACAAATTGATGGGCCTGGCTGTTATCCACCTGAGAGTGTTGAGAGAGCTGGTTGACATCATTGCGAGGCCTTTTTTCTTTGACAAGTCATGGAGATCGGTGGATATCCCAGAAGACTGGAAGAAGGCTAATGTCACCCCCATCTGCGAGAAGGGCTTAAAGGAGGATCCAGGAAATTATAGGCCCATCAAGTCTTACTTCGGTCCCTGGGAAAGTTATGAAACGAATCCTCCTGTCACATGAAGCAAGTCAAATGAAACACATGATTGGGAAAAGCCAGCACTGATTCACCAAGGGCAAATTGTGCTTGACAAAACTGTTTGCCTTCTATAAGAAAGTAACCAGATTGGTTGATGAGGGGTGAGCGGTAGACATTGGATTTCTCTAAGGCTTTTGACATGAGTCCCCACAGCCTCCTGTTACAGGAACTGAAGCAGTACAGTCTAGACAAGTGGTCTGTGATATAAGTTTAGAACTGGCTGACAGGCCAGTTGGGTTTGTTCAGACTTGAGAAAAGAAGGCTTAGGGGAGACCTTATCACCATATTCCAGTATTAAAAGGGTAGCTACAAAGAAGATGAATACTCTCTTTTTATAAGGAGTCACATGGAAAAGATGAGGATTAATGGGTAGAAGTTACTCCTGGGGAGATTCCAGTTGGACACAAGAGGAATATTTTTCACAACAAGAACGACCAGCCATTGGAATAATCTCCCTAAGGGATGTGGTGGATTCTCAACTCTGAACACTTTTAAGAATCAGCTGGACAGGGTCAGCTGGGACATCTTGTCTAGACCATGCTTTTGCCAAGAAAGTTTGGACCATATGATCCTTGAGGTCCCTTCCAACCTGGTGTTCTATGATTCTACAATTCTATGAACATAAAATACCATATAATTCACCTGAAATATGATTAAAAGACAAGAGGTTTTTTTAAGCAGAGAGTATTTACTAGTAAAATAACAGAAGTTTTTATAAAAACAAACAAACAAACAAAACCCCGGAAATTTATGACAAGCCACTGCTTTGCTTACGTCTCTTGCTAAATCAAAATTCAGCTTCGCTAATTTCTGAGAATGACACAGACAAATGTATCCTGGCACCTGAGTTACAGCAAGTGCAGCTGTAATCTTATTAGAATAGTGAGCAACAAGGATACAGGGAGTCAATAAAAAAATACAGAGAATGCAGCCCAAGCAGGAAACTCCCCAGGCAAGCTGATACTACTAAGGATCTATATACTTGAAACAGTACTCATACAGTAAGACTTCATAGTATCATCATAATCAAGTGCATCATGGCTTTATTATATTATTGCTTGATACTCTACAGATATTCAGCAGATTTCCAGTCTCTTTTCTTAAGGTTACATGGGACTGAACACAGCATTTTTCGTATTTTTTTTGTTATCCATGAGGCAGACAGACGCTCACCAACGGTAATGTATAAATGGCTATGGGAAGCAAATGTTGGCAAAACATTACTTTCCTTTATGTACTAGTCATTACTCATGTAGCAACCAAAACTTTGCACAATTGATGCCCATAAAAGAAAACAGAGGAAAGGAGCAGCAGATGCTTTAAGGTGGTGTCCTCTGTCAAAAACCTCGGTCCAGAGTCATCTGGTAGAAGACAGAGCTGCTCCAAAACTGCCTGAGAACCAGGCTCTGGCTTTCAACCAGAAGCAAGCCGGGCTCCTTCTGAAAACACCAACTGCTGACAAAAGGCTATGGAGACAACCGTTTATATAATCCTAAATTAGTTTTACCTCTCTGTCTCATTTCCTGTGAGTCTCCGCTACTACTTTTTCTACGAAGATGTTCTGCTATTATATTTTTTCAGTAGGACTGAATGGAAACATTAACCTATACAAGATCTCTCTTCCATTCAAGTTTTACTCTGACAGTAAATAATGTCCACCTAATTTTTGTTTATAATCTGAGATTTCAAAAGTCTATGGGGAAAAAAGAGACTACTATGTTCCAGTCAGGTCTCCTTAGCACCCTTCCTCAAAATACAGGTAAAAAACCACAAATATTTTAATATGGTTTATTTTGGTTATAGTTTAAGTCCAATCTTTTTTATATTTAAGAGGAAATGAAACTATTTTCAACTGTTTCAAGAATTGAGCAAATGAGTGTAAAGCTCCTTGAACACGCTATCACATCCTCAGTTTGTATAGACAGGGGGCGTAATGTAAAGAGAGTCTCTCTTTCTCCATGTTCCATTATTGCAAAGCGCTAATACATGCAGCTTTGTTAATACTATCTAAGACTAAAATATTCTGAAAGTGGAAGCTAGAGAAAAATGTGCACCTCTTCCTGGTCCTGCGATAGCACACAGATTCTGCAAATAGAGCACAAATGGAAGTCAGGGTCCCACATCAAATTAATTCACAAGTCTGTATTCCCACTTGACAATTCTGACTCTGCACTTAAAAAAATTTATGCAGATCTATTTTCATAAAGATGCTGCTATACAGTCTCAACTGCTAGCAAGTACTTCATGTTCCAAAGGAGCTGTGCAGCTTGGTTTTTTCTAAGGATGGAAAAAGAAGTTTTGCAAGTAAGATAGTTAAACCCAAAGAAACAAAACAAATTTTACTGATGGGGACCAATGACCTCTATTTGGCCTTAGCATACCAGTGCCACGAACTACAATGATTTGCTGCTCATCACAACTTGTTACAGAGATGTGCTTCTCCTCCTGCAGCAGAAATTGGGCCTGACTAACATTGCCTAACATAAAATCACATTCATTTCTCTCTTTCTCTCCTGAAACATGCTCTAGTACCCAACGAATTCATTGAATGATTACACATGGTCATCCAAAACATTTGTGGATATTGCTTGAGGTAAATAATTTTCTAAGTCAGTTCAATTAAATCATCCACCAGACGGCTTTTTGAAGGCTGATGATACTAGTGTGATCTGCATGCAATGATTATCCAGCCTTTCTATTCTGCATAACATAGTATTTGCATTGCTAGTGTTAAAAAATACTTTTTTTTTCACCTCTTTTTTCCAATGACTTACGCTTTGACCTTCATGAACTAAATGTGAAATGATCTTTCATGACTTGTCCCAAGACTCTAGTCCCCTAATTAGGTTGAAATAATTACAGAGCCTGCCACATCAAGGCATCTGGTTTTCCTTCACTTGGAAACCTGTACAAAGAAAGATGCTGTGACTGTATGGAGGGCAAAGGGGTCTGATACCTCAGCCCAGTATAGTGTAACACTTGTACACACGCTTGGGTCTGGGACCTTGGAAGTTTCCCACATCTTTCACTTCAGAGAGGAGACATTCTCACCTGCATACCTTTTTCTTTTGAAGAACCTGCACCAGAGCTTAAGACTGGAATAAATTTGGTTTCTTCTCCAAAATCTTTGCAACAGATTCATTGCCTCATGTTCAAACTTCCATTTCACTCTTTGTCAGCTCAAGTAGTGAGGCCACAATGCAGATTTTTCTTCCAAACACTGCTGACTAGAATCAGCTGGACGTGTTCAACTAGCTGATACAAAAACTTTGTTAGGGATAGGTTTTCCCTTTTCACCACTTCATGTATTTGCACCGCACAGGCAAACAAAAGAGCTCTTCCCAATGTATGCTGGAATTTCTGGACAGAAAGAGAGGTTTGAATAAAGAAGAAAAAAGATTTGAGCCTTAATCTTCAACTTCTCTGAGAAATGCACTAACAAGTAAACTGCTCCTTCAAAGTCCTCAGTGACCTTGACTTCCTGACAGTATATGGGGGATTCTGAATTACAATAGCTTATACAGATGAAAATAATATTGTAATACTGACCATATTACTTTGTTTGCCACTTGATTCTAAAAGGCGGAAGAGTAAGGAAATATGCTGGCTGATGTTCTGCCAATTTTTTCCTTAATTATACCCCTAAGACACAGCCTTTCCTATCCACTGGCACAGCTAATCATCCCAAGTTCTCATCTGCTTGAGTTTGAATTAATTTGTCATCTTTCACTTATGCTTTCAGAAATGGAACGGTGACTTTCCAAATGCTATTGCAGAGCATAACACAAGCCTTTTGCTTTAACTAGATAATTACTGTCCTTTCATACCTTCATTTTCTAACTCTTTCCTGTAATGTCCAACATATGTCACTGCTCTGTATTTCCAAAGCTCTGTGAAAGGATCTCTCTGAATATATCATCTCGCACTCAGTTACAAGAAGTTCAGCTGAACCTTCCATGTATTTGAAAATTCATCACCAAAGCACCTTGTGTTTCATTCTCTCCCACATTGCCCTTTGGCTTTGGAAAGGTATTTCTGAGAAGTTCAACAAAGATGCCTTGCTTCTTCGCTAAACCCATCCTTAAAACTCACCTCATCACACTATATCACTGACCTTTAGTCACACCAGGGATCATGAGGTCTATAGCCACTTTGACCATCACAGTCTCATAATTCATTAGGCTTCAGCTGTGTTCAAGCAACATTTTCTCTCATTCTGAAGCTGCAAGGTTTGGGGATTCTTTTTTTGTTGTTGTTTTTGTATGGTTGGCTACATACAATGCTGTGGTGCTAGCCAGTATGTCCCTAGACACTGTGCGAATAGAATTAGATTTACTTAACCATGGTCTTCAAGGTTTTGCCATGCCACTGGTTCTGCTGTGATTCAATACGCTTTCTTACAAAAAGAGAGGCATACGACTTCACCCAAATATGACTCTTAATATTTGCAAAGCAATTTCATACTCTAGATCAGAAAATATAAGAGCAGCAATAGGATACTTGCACAACTGGACATCAAGCAAATGGGTCAAAATAAAACACAATCACCTTATTCTTGCAGACAAATGAACTAAATAGGACTAATAGAAATTAGCAACTGTCCTGCTGAATGTAAGCACCTTGCTCGCATTATGCCACCAGTGCCACATCGGCAGCACTGTTACTATTTCAGGATCCTAGTGAAAAAGTTAAACTAGAAAGCATACCCTTAGTCTGGGGCACTCTCACTGCAGGATGTTTGGCTGGGAGAGAACACTTGTGTAAGCATTAGAGTAAAATAAAGGAATCTGAACATTAACCCTGAACATAATGCTGAACTGATGACTTTTGTGATAAAGAGTGAAATGTTCACACAATTTTCCAGAACCCACAGCACTGCAGGATTGTGCCTTTTTTTATTCTAAATGCTATTGAGCACTTTCAATTTGTAACGAAGGCAATCAAAGGCAATGAAAACTGCCCAGCTTGTTTGACCGACATGTCTTCATTTTTCAAGTAAAAGAAATATTTCATACTAAACTAAGAGAAACATAGCTCATGATCAATGGTCAGTAATCAAGATTGTTTAATTTATGCATATTTTTATTTCTCCTCTAAGGTGGATCGCCATATACTGATCAACTGTTTACACACCACTTTTATTAATAAACTAGTGCAAGGTACATTCATTTTACTGGCTAATTTGCTTGAAACTAATTTCTTGAGGCAGAGCCCAGTGAACTGAAGAGCCTGTAGTTTTTGTGAAAAATATAATAGCACTTCCCATTAGTTTTAAAGATCAGCTGTTTTATTATACAAAATATCTAATTTCTTACCTCATCCAAGAAACAGGGAGGTTTTAAATTAGATAATTAATTATTAGAAAATGTCTGTTCTTCCCCTAGAGTGTAACCAAAATGAATCACCAATTCAGTTCATTTTAATTTCTTCCCTTAACACTCATATCAGCAGAGTTGTTAAACTCTTTGCATGATCACTGAATCTTAAATCTATAAATCTCATCATCTTAGCAGGAGGTTTTCATCTGAGTTCTCTTGTGCCAAATCCAGATTGCATTTTAAAATGCAGACTCATAACTTCATTCCAATATGCTTGAGAGCTGGGGTTTTGTCACAATGTGGAAACTGGACATTTCTATTATTACTATCTCAAAGAGGAAAATGTTCAAGAAGAAACTCTACATATTGTGACCCATTTTTTTCTACTTTTATTTCATAAAAAAACATAAAAGGGAGTTAATAACAGAAGTAAATCTTTGGGTTTGGGTTCTTATTGCTAGTCCATAGAACTGCAAGGCTATAAAGAGAAAACTGCAAAACAAAACAAAAAAAAATTAACATTGAAAACTACCGCTTGTTTAATGTTGCTCAGTCTACTTTATTAATGATAAGCAACAATTACAAAGTAAATGAGCAAACAAAACCAAAAAAACACCAGATGCACCCTGTAGGTCTTAAGATTTTATTGTTGCCAGCATCTACATAAAATACAATCTTATTCTTTACACTGAAAGGAAAAAAAAATTACTATTCTGCAGACAGATAATTAAACAACACTCTTAATGTCACACAGCCACTCAAAATGGGGCTTACAAGGGGCACGAGTCATAAAATCACAGAATCATAGAATCGTCTAGGTTGGAAGAGACCTTTAAGATCATCAAGTCCAACCGCTAACGTAGCTGTAAAGTCCACTCCTAAACCATGTCCCTCAGCACCACATCTACCCGTCTTTTAAATACCTCCAGGATGGTGATTCCACCACTTCCCTGGGCATCCTGTTCCAATGCTTGACAACCCTTTCCATGAAGAAATTGTTCCTAACATCCAGTCTAAAGCTCCTGTTGTGCAACTTGAGGCCATTTCCTCTCATCCTGTTGCTTGTTACTTGGGAGAGGAGATCAACCCCCACCTTGCTACACCCTCCGTTCAGGTAGTTGTAGAGAGAGGTAAGGTCTCCCCTCAGCCTCCTTTTCTCCAGGTTAAAGAACCCCAGTTCCCTCAGCTGCTCCTCATAAGATTTGTTCTCTAGACCCTTCACTGACTCTGTGGCCCTTCTCTGGACATGCTCCAGAATCTCAATGTATTTCTTTTTGTGAGGGCCCAAAAACGAACACACCATTCAAGCCTCACAGGCTTCACCAGTGCCAAATAAGGGGTGACTATCACGTCCCTAGTCCTGCTGGCCACACTATGTCTGATGCAGGGTCCTCCAGTCACCAACATGGTGGCCTCCCTGACCCCACCCCCATTTATCCACGTCTTTTCTTAATTGGTGGTCCAAAAGCCAAACACCCAGGCCCTCACAGGAGCTCTCCCTGCCCAGAGCAGGACTTTGCATTTGTCCCTTTTTACAGCTCCTGTTGGCTGGTTCCCCCCATGTGGCCTGTCTGAGTCGCAGTCCTGCCCTTGAGGGCATCCACTGGTCACCGTGGTTTGGTGTCACCTGCACACTTGATGGACAAGGGCTCTGTCACCTCCTCCAAGCCACTGACAAAGATCTAAAACAAGAGAGGTCCCAGACAAACCCTAGCGGTGCCCCATTTGTCACCAAGCTCCAGACTGATATAACCTGTCTACCACAGACTTCTGAGTTCCATCATCCCACCAGTCCTTTTATCTGTCTGACTGTCCATCCATACAAATCACCATGGCCCACCCTGGATGTCAGAACAGCAACTGTCAAGAACCTTGCTCCAGCCCAGGTACATGGCACTCACCACTCCCCCCATCCACACACCATTTCTTCCAGAAAGCCATCAGGTGGGTCGGGTGTGATTTATCCCTGGTAAACCCATGCTGACAGCTCCCAGCCACCTTCTCGTCCATACGCCCAGAAATACGTTCTACAGTTTTCCCAGGGACAGAAGCAAGGCTGACCAGTGCAGCTTCCCAGATCATCCTTACTGTCTTTTTGGAAGTCAGATGCAACATTTGTTTTTCTTTAGTCATTGGTGACCATCCCAGATGTCCATGACCTCCCCGAGGTTATAGATGTCTCACCCTGCAAGAACACTGGCCACCTCTCAGCACCCTCAGGTGCAGTCTGTCTTGTCCCATTGGTCCATGGGTGAGGTTGTCTCCAGCCACTCCAGCTTGATGCTCACCCGCTACTGGTTATTTCTGCCCCTGACCTGTCTCTCCAAGCACAGAGGTCTGGTAGGACTGGCTGGGGAGGACTGCAGCAATGGAAGCGTTTATTTCCTCTGCCTTCCATCACACCAAATCACCCACCCCACTAAGCAAAAACCTCACCTTTTGTTTGCCAGGCCACCACGCCAGTGTCACTGGCCACAGTCTTTCTGCAGCATCCCAAACTTAAGCACCCAAGACGTTAGGTCAGCAGACGGGTTCCTCTGTTCCCTGCAGGGGAGTCTCTATTAACTAACACCCTCCCTTTTTTCTTTTTCCTTGGTCACTTGCTCGATACCTGTAACTGCAGAACCCAAGGTGGAAAAGAGGGCTGAGATGTGATGCCAGAAATGACAAGCTTCCAGCTTTCCCTAACATGGAAGCTTCTATCTGCAGCTCGTTTGGAGGTGGTCCGCTGGATTTCCCTCCTCCTTTGCACTGCAAGATTTGAGCTGCCAGTTTTGCAGGGGCTTTGCAAGACCCCGTCAATCTCTTATCTGTCCTCTCTGGTGGCATGCAGCACACCCCAGCAGGCAAGGCCATCACCATCCCCACCCTGGGTATCTTTGCAGCCTGGGGCTGGGGCAGCAACATCTTCCCTCAGGACATTTTATCATTTTGTCTGGGTGAAGATTTCTGGTCTACCAGGGCAGTTGGTCCAGTCCATGCCCAGCCTCATTTGGCACATAAACATAGATGAACCATGTTCTGCCGAGAGTAAATAGCCACCTACAACACCTACATTTGGAAGACAATGGTGTTCATTTCAAGTATACATGGTGTTACTCAGCTGGCTTATTGAAAAAGGATGATTTCACCACTTAGTATTAAAAAAGTTGATAGGCGTTTTATATAATTGCTGGCAAGCAACCCAGATTAAAGGCCTCAGATCAGACCATAAAGAGACTTAAGAGTCATTAAGGCACAAACACACCTAATGCAATGCTGGCAGTTTTTGCTTGAGAGACAGGAGTCCAAATCTGAAAATGTAATATAACAACCCAAAATTTCAGAGTTTTTACTTTGTTATCTAATGAGCTGTACTGCAGCTTTTTCCCAAAGGTTCTGTGAAACCTTAAAATCCTAAACTATGTTTATAATAATAAAAAAAATGCACATCTGATTTGAAGATTTAATTACTCGGTTTGGACATGAAGTGACAGCTTGCAATATAGCTAATAGTTTTGGCAAAGCTGCAGGCATTAATCGAGAGGAAGCTCTGGTGTGAATTTATTCTGCTGTGTTCACAAGAGGTGTCTTTGTGTTAGTGAAACCAAGAGAAACCACAAAAATCCATATTCCTGAAACAATTAAATGTGAAGAGCAACTTACTTTCAGCATCAAATTTGAATGAACACCTATCAGGCCCCTTGGTCTTTGAACCATCAACTGAAGAATCAAAAATCCAGGAGTTCAAGTCAGTTTAACATTACAAATGGGAAAAAAAAAGAAAAGAAAAGAAAAGAAAAATGGATAAAATAATAGTCCAGAGAAAAGAAGCAATAGGTTAAGGTGTTAAGGTACAATATAAATGCTAAACATGAAAACCACTTTCAAATAACATTGTATTTGACACGGTGAAGCCTTTTGTCTGTGTTTCTTGCCCTGTGTGTACTGCAGTTGCAGCTGAGCCTAGTCCTTGGCCATTAGTTTGCAGCACTGCTAATTTTCAGAACTATTAGAAAGCTTTCAATTTATCAGGAGAGTTCCAGGAAAAGAGAAAAACTCTATGTAAAACCTTTGTGCAAAGGAAGAAAGCAGGATCTCATAAAAACCCTCAATCTTGAAGAAACAAAAAATACAGGTAAACAGATGACAATTACACCTCTTCCCACAAAAAAACCCACAAAAACAAAAACAAAAACAAAAACTACACACAAAAAGAAAAACCAAAACAAAAAAAACCCAACAAAAAAGCCCAAAACCCAAAACCAAAAAAACCCAGGGAAACAAACCACCACCACCCCCCCAAAAAAAAACCCTAAACATCCAAAACCACCAAAAAACGACCCCCACAATGGAAAACAAAAAACCCCCTCTTCTTTACTCTTCTAGACAACAGTACATGCGGTCTAACAATTCAAGGTAGTTAGTGATAAACAAACTAGGTTGCTACATAGATACCAGGTATACATATAGTAATTTATAATGCAGGGAAACACTCCCAGAAAATTTTTTGAAAGCCTGAGATAGCTGTACTGAATGCAGAAGCCTGTTTCACCTACAAACATCACCACTAGTCTTCACTTTTTGGTGAATACCACACAAAATAAATACTATATAAAGATCTATCCTGTGTTAGTACTTAGAGATAAGTTAGAAAAAGCCAGAAAGCCACCACAAAAATTGCACAGGAGTACAGTAATGCTACATCATCCCCAGCTAATACGTCCCTCTTACAACTCATGCCACTGCCATTTATAACGAGACTACCTGTGAGCTCCAACAGGATCGTGTGGTGACACATCTACACTGCTCCAAGAACACTGGCAATATGCCACAAACTCCATACAGACACGATTTCTTCCGAATTCTCGTTTCCACCAGGAAAGTCAGGGATCTACTATGCCTTAACAAGTGTCAACACTAAACATTCTCCCATTCCACCCAGAGAGAAATAGGAAATACGTGGCATAGGACTGACCCTACTCCTTGCCTGGTCACTGGTGTCCATCTGTAGCCTTCAGGCTGCTTCCCAAAGATCAAACTCTGGGCAAAGCCTATGTGGCTGAAGATCAGAGGCAATACAGAGTTACTACATGGCTCAGGGAGGGTATAATCCAAAAGAAGTTAGTATTTTATTTTTAAACCACATGAACTTAGAAGAAGCACCTTCCATAAAGCCAATTTCAGCAGATATACACTACAGCTTGTAATCTACTAGAACGGTAATTTTATGTCTTTTATGCTGTTCTCTTTCAAAGAACAGATGTAATATGTCCAAAATCTTCAGCAATTTTACTGCTGTATCTTAACAGGAAAATAGGGCAGAACAGAACTATACCCTTTCTGAAGCTGCTTTTTCTACAGAAAATCTGTTCTGAGATCCTGTATTAAAGGGTTTTAAAAATTATTCCAACTGTTACAAAATACATATACCATGCTGTAAACAGACTGGGCATTTGCAATTTGAATTTTAAAAGCTTCTAACACCTCATTTTGAAAATGGAAAAGAAATGAGAATCTCTTGCATATACAGTAATAAAGTGAGAACACTGAATAACATTGACTTAGACTTCTCCTGAAACAGCAATTCCAGATGATTACCTGTTTGTGAGATCCCTGCAACTCTTTGGGTAAATATTACCAGCATGCTAACACTTTTCACACACATACAATGAAATGTATATGCAGGCAGCGGCAATGCTTGCAATGCAGGAGCTTGCACTTACAGGAGACCTAACTCACAGCCTTTAGCAGACATAAGTCATCAAATCTCATTATTTCTCTTAAAGGTAGGACCCTTTCTATGTGATGTATTGACCTTTGTTTTCAGACTTCAGGGATGCTCTTTGTATCATCTGGAAGGTACAAATACTTCAAGAAGAAAGCGGGGGAAAAAAAACAAAACAAAGAAAGCTTGATGTGACACAGGAGACAAAAGATTGTTATGAAAGATGCTAGCACAAGACATTATGATTATCTGCCAGACTAGAACATTTATAGGGTGAAAGAGTAGCTTCCTGAATCTCCAAAAACATAAAAGAAGAAAACCTTTTGTATTTCTTGTTACAATTCTTCAGCTCAGGAAACAGTGTTGCTCCAGAGGAAAAGCCCAGTTCAGAAAACTGATTATCATTAAATTGGATTGGTCTTTATTCCAGTGAAGTTGGGGTAGTATTGAGAAATTTCCCCTTCCCTCCTCTGCCTTAAAAAGAAATTTTTGATTGCGACCTAAAATTCTGTTCAAATTTTTGTACAAGTATGATGCCGTAATCACAATTCATCACTGGGAAAGAAACCAATGTATCTATTTTTAATTATTTACTGCTTCCTACAGGAAATTAAAAACAAAATATCAATACTTGTCTATCCAAAAAAACCCCCAACAATCAAGCAGCAGAATAATTGGTCTAAGTTAGTCAATCACCTGTCTCAGACCCTAGGAAGAGGTACAGCTCCCATAGGACTGGTGGACTCTGCCATTTGGGAAGGTTACAGCACTTCTTGATCAGGTTGTTTACTTACTGAAAGATGGAGCTTTGTCCAATTGAATGCAGCTGACACATTCAGCATGCATGCATACATGTGAAGTCTTTCTGAAACAAATAACTTGGAAATTTTATATTAGCATTTTGAAAAGTTTTCTCTTTTTCCTCCTGAAGTAACTGAAGCATATAGCGATTTTACTCATTCCTTGTGGCTTCTTTCTTCCTGCTCAGCCTTCATTTGTTCTGAATGGAGGACCTAGACCCAAAACCAGCCACTTTACTCGCTTAAAAATAACCCAGGGCAGGATTCCTAAGGCAGGCAGCTCCTCCTGCTCTACTGAGAGCACACAGGAAGTCCCTGAGTCTCACCTGCTGTGCATGGAAAAGGAGTGATCTTTATCCATAAGATAAATATTTGGCACAAAATAATTAGGGAAAAAAAAACCACATTGTAATCTGTCCTCATCCAAATAACCTACCAGGACAGTTTAGTTAATTAACAGTTGGTTCTCCCCAGGGTGATAAGGCAGCATGCGGATACTCAGGACTGGAAGATGGCAGGAGAAATGCAGAATTTGCTCCTTTGCCTACAGTCATGCCAAGGCAACGCAGACAGCCCTGTACCACTCACTCCTCCCTCCTTCCCACTGCCCTTCCTTGCACCAGCCCTGGGGCTTGCCCGATCATGGACAGCAGGTCGAGGGAGGTGATTCTGCCCCTCTATTTTGCTCTCGTGAGACGCCCCCTGCAGTGCTGCATCCAGCTTTGGAGGCCTCAGCACAAGAAGGACATGGACCTGTTGGAGCAAGGCCAGAGGAAGACCATGAAGATGACCAGGAGGCTGGAGTCCCTCTGCTGTGAGGACAGGCTGAGAGAGTTCGGGCTGTCCAGCCTGGAGAAGAGAAGACTCTGGGGAGACCTTACAGCAGTCTTTTAGTACTTAAAGAGGGCCTACAGAAAAAGTGGAGAGGGACTCTCTTATCAGGGAGTGTAGCAATAGGACAAGGGTAACGCTTTCAAAATGAAAGTGGCTAGATTTAGCTTAGATTTTAGGAAGGAATTCTTTAGTGTGAGGGTGCTGAGACACTGAAATAGGTTGCCAGGATAAGTTGTGGAGGACCCATCCCTGAAGGTGTTCAAGGCCAGGTTGGACGGGGCTTGGAGCACCCTGGTCTAGTGGGAGGTGTCCCTGCCCCTGGCAGGGGGGTTGGAACTAGATGATCTTTAAGTTCCTTTCCAACTCCAACCATTCTATGATTCTATGAAGTCATTCAAACAAGCTAAACTACCAGAAAACGAGCATGGCATAAAAAGTAAGTTTTTATTGCTCTGCATAAAATCATCACTGGTGCTGAAATTAGGGAAAAGTCAGTGGCAAAGAGCATTTAGATGGGGATGGGTTTGGCCATACTCTCAAGTCTCACATGGCAGAGTTGCTTGTCTCAGCTGACGTTTAGCAGTAACAAACTATGGAGATTTAGGAAGTTTCCTACAGACTGGACCCTTGTTTCACCCCTCCAGTGGCCGAGAGGCTCTGACCCATAGATCAGAGCTGCATCTTGTACTACTCTACTTTTATTCACACTCATTGCATGCATATTAGCACATAATTATTCAAGTATACCTAAAGATACTGAGGCATACTAGAGTAATAACTGCTCTTGCCTTGTGAAACAGTATAGATGTAATCTTAATATTAAGCCAGTATATATAGTCAACCACACTTTACTCCAACTGATTTCAGGGTTCTTACTCAGAATGCTACTTTGATTTTTTTCCCCAAAAGATTTCACAAAGGAAGAGATAAACGTCTGAGACTATATTCCCAATGTAGTCTCATTGCTTCATGTCTGAAGCAATCTAGTCTGACACGGCTTCAATTGCCTTTTTTTGTTGATTTTGTTTGTCCACTATGACTCAAGTAAAGGACTGGACCACAAAGCCCAGATTTGGAGAAAAGTTTGAGGTTAAGTAAAACCACCATAGGAAGGAACCAGAGTGTAAATTTATGTGTAAGTGTGCAACAGTACACAATGCAGCATTTCTTAGAGAAGTTTCTAAAAGAAAGCATGCACCTGAACAATGACACCAGGTTAAAGAGAAGCCTGGTGAAGGAAGTCAAGAGGTTACAATAGGACGGGCTTCATCACACTCAGGAAAAGCCATTATTAAAGAGGTTGATCTTTGTCCTGAAGGACTACCTACAAATGATACATCATTTTGTATGGGGTCAGAAGGTAAGCCATAAAAAAGACCTCAAAGAAATTAGACAAAAGCATCACTAAAGAAATATATATAGGATGTACCATAGAAATGAACTACTAGATCATTTTAGCTACTTCCCATGGCAATAACACATAATTTCCCCATCCACATTGTACACTATTCATAGTATTAATCAAATCTTCCCTTAAAATTGCTTGAATAAATGGACATTCAGTGGTTTTGAAATAGTTCTGGAATAGGATCTGAAACCAATCAGCTGCTAGGTCTTCGTTTTTAACCTAGAAAAGCCCTTGCAAGGCAGTCCTGTGCAATTCCTCACACAAGTAAGGAACCTGACAAGTTATATAGAAAGTAATATTTTCTCCATCTCTATTTCAAAAGCCCAAGCTGCAAAGTGTGTGAGTTAAAAAAAAAAAAAGGAGAAGTGAGTCTGTGAGACAGAGCCCAGTCCACTGTCTGCAGGCATAATATTTCACTAGAAAAACAAAAAACTGGCAAACAGATTAAAGCAGTATGGCCTATGGGACTGTAATAGAGAATAATCAGAGAGGAAGCCTGGATTAAAGGGGCTGGTTGTGTGCAATGATATCCAGCAGTGATAGAGGCTGTTGTACATGAGGGAGAGACGGACTGAAAGATGTAAATGTTAAAAATATAATAAATCAAACGTCTTTTGTTTTCTACTTTTCACGCTCACACATGGTGTACTTAAGTCTTATGTAAAGGTATTTCCCACATTGTCTGTTGTAGTTTCACGATTATAGAAACCTAAGACATGAGTAATCAGATGGCAGAAATTACTGTTATTTATGCACTGCTGTCACAGCTCTCCATAATTATACAGGTTGACACAGCATCTTGACAATGATAGGAAAAAAGGAGTTTTTGAAGAAATTTTCTCAGCCTTTCTACATAGAAGCATGGCACATAAAATTACTGCAGCTAAAAATTGGCAAAACAATTATCTCTTTCAGGTGTTATTTTTTTGTTTGGTTTTTTTGTCTCTGTCAAAAAGTTACTATTGTGAGAATACTTAAAGACACACAAAAAAGCCCTCTATGTCTAAACTGGAGGTTTATCCTACAGCAGGGACACAACCTGGCTATGCAAAAATGCCTTGTGTTGTTTAAACCTGAAAACAATTAAGGAAAACATGAGTTGCAAGGGGAAAAGGACAGGAAGAAGGAAAGATGGTTATTTGCAAAACACTGAAAAAGTCCTGCTCTGTATTAAAATAAAAAAAAATAATTAAACTCTCAGATTCAAACCCATAGTCTGAACCATTTAACAGTCAACTTGAACCCTTGCTGTTCAGGTCACAGGTGGGCAAGGTAAACACCGGAGTAGGACAGGGAAGACTGATTATTGGTGGAACTCTGATATGTACAGGACTGCAATGCTCTGACAAAGTATTTTAGTTGGCAAATTTCTCAATAGTTTTAATCAAGAATCACCACTTTATGCAGGCACTGTATGCTGGACAGGTTACACCTCCAGATCTGCCCTGCTCTCCCACAGACCACCTAGGACAAGAGGCAACAGGGAGCACCCACACCAAACCTCCCACCTCCTCCAGTGGAGGCCCTGGATCACTTCCCTGTGGCCTCCAAGGTCACACACGATCAATGAAACTGAAGCAGTTGCACATCTTTCTCTCACACCTTTATTTTGCCGCGGGGATGCACAAAGTTCCTGCCCGGGCTCTGCACAAGGAGAGATCTTCTTGTGTCTACTTATCCATCTGCTGCTCCTCCCTGCTGTCATCAGCATACTTGAGTTCACTGCTTTAAATATTGTGGTTAAAATCCTAACTCCTAAAACTGAAAATTTGATGTTCTGCTGCCACAAGTGGTATAGTTAAGATACTCCAGGATTCTCCATTTGAATGACAGAGGCAAATGAATACTTTCTTCGGTGTTTCCAAACAACTTCACCAAACTCTTACAGTCATACCAAGCCTTTGCTCCAAGTGGCCCCTTATTAAAAAGTTGCAGGGGGTGGAGTGAGGAATACTCTTGGGAAAACAGTCTCAGACGTACATTGCTTTTGTTGAATAAAATAAATTTTGACTTGAAATACAGAGCTCTGCATCTCGAGTTCATAGAACAATGAAGTCTTGCCTAACATTATGCAGACTTTTAAGAAGTATCAGACTAGATGTGTGGCACATAAATTAATCTAATTCCTCTGTATGCTATCTAAAGTGTGGGTATACCCACAATATAGTATGTATGTATATAGCCACTACGTAGTTTGTAAAACTAAGTTGGATTCACGTGTTTCATATGATAATGCATTCACTCACACACCACATACTGTAATTATTAACTAGATTAGCTAGACACTTTATTGGATAATCATGGTCTGTTTAATTTCTCAGCTTTTAAAACTTAAAAAAGAACACCCCCACTGTGATGAAAGCTAACACAGCTTGCTGATTAAAGAGAAAAAAGCCCACACAAACAAACAGAAAAACCCTGTAAGAATATTCCCACGACAGCAAGACTGAGGTTTGATAAAATCCCAAATCGTTAAACAACATGGACAAAATTCTGCACCTCCAAATTTTTGGGACACTTCAATTGCTAGATCAGCCCCTGCTTTCAGTAATATGCAGCATTCAGGTCCGCAACAGAAGTTATTGTTTTCGAATGAATCCACACTCTGCTCCTGCAACACGAATGGCACAAAAGCTACACACCACATTATTAGAAAATTAGCCATACCCTACTGTCACTACACACAGTGAGCAGCTCTCCCTCAAAGATAAGATCTTGCACAATCTAAGTTTCTCATAAAGATGGAAACCTAGACCCATTGCCACTTATTCCTCTCGCTAACATAAGACACTGAATTTAGGCTGATGCTGGCTTTCCCCCTACTTCCTCTCTTCGCTCCCTTTGAATGGAAAATGTATATAGGTCCTCCAATATGAGACAACATATTCTAGGGGTTTTAGGTACTCAAATGTTGAGGTTCTAACAACCCTTATTTGTGTT
Source organism: Chionis minor (assembly GCA_013398295.1). Lineage (NCBI taxonomy): Eukaryota > Metazoa > Chordata > Aves > Charadriiformes > Chionidae > Chionis > Chionis minor. The sequence goes on from VZSF01000212.1 coordinate 121,784, forward strand.
TGTATCTTTTAACTCACCTTTTATTTTCTAGAGTATTATCTGATCAAGTCATATTTTAACCATGAACCTGTTTTGAAAGTTGAAATAAATTAATGCTGTTTTGATGTTCAAACCATACTCTTCCAAACTCGAGGCATCTAGGCTTCAAGTATGCTGTAAACGAGACCATTATTACTTGTAATACAATGCTGACCATCCTCTAAGTTTTCAGAAATAATACGGCCTCTGTGGCTTACATAACTTCAAAATGTGTAAAAACCTAAAAAAATGGAAAACAGTAAATGCTAACTCCTATGTGACTGACAATAAATTTGAGAATACCATAGATTTATTTCTGACTTGTAGTTTCTTAAACACCACTTCTCCAGATACCTTTGCTTCTGTTGAAGGGCTATCAGGCTGTGAGTTTGTTACTGCTGCCGTATGGACATGTGCTGTACAAACAGATAATTCAAGGCCTAAAAATTGACCTCTTAATAAAAAGTGCCTCCCTTTTGAAACAACTTCCAAAGTGGATCATTTCCTTGGTTTTCACATTGGAAAAATGTGGAGGAGGGAAGATAAGACAGTGCCCCTTTTCACTATGCTGCCATTGATACACAACCTTGTATGAAGTATACCCTTTGAAAAAAGACATAAAGGATAAAGGATAAAGACATAAAGGGCAGAGAAAGAGGAAGTCGGACACTTAAAGCACCCAACGAATACCACCAGGATTATTAATTCCAGTTATAACAACGCATGGCTTGACATCCAATTTCTGTCCTAGGCTGACCAGACATGTATAGGATGCAATACTATATCTGCTATATGCTTTCTGGAGGCTATATAAGCAGTCATGGAAAATCAATTTGAATACAAATGTAATTTGTTAAAAGAACAGTGAAAATCATTATGCAGGGTCACACTGTCAGCAGTTTGTACAGAAGCAGATGCCGTCCAAAGATGCAAAGGCATTTGATAAAACAGAAGAATCTTGGTCTTTAGAAGTGCCTGTGATCTTTTCAGTCTTTTGGTATAGTTACATGAGAACAAAGCTACAGTTTACCTCTTGTTTCTCAGTACTTTCACTCCTTGCAGCTCATTCCAGCTGCAGATAGAGGCTTTATAGAAACTTCTAAGCCTCAAAGAAAGTGCAGGTTCCCACTGTAATGGAGAGAAAGCAACGTCTTTGAAACAGCAGCTTGAGAGTTCCAGAATACTTATCTCAGACTCACAGGACACAGTCATAAAATAAAGAACCAGATTTGCCTGGCTTTGGCAATGTCAGTACCATTTTTAGGCAAACCATACATAAAAATTCAGCAGTGAAAAAGAGAAAAAGTGTGACACAATTTAAAGATCAGTTCACAATAAAGACAACTCAGTAAATCTTCAGAAGATCCTGTTACAAGGACCCTTAACACATAGAAACAGAACACACCAATTAGCTATACACTTGCAGTACCATTACTGTAGCTGATCAGTTTACCCTGTTCCATGAGGTAAATCTGAGGACTAAAGCAGCTGCCAATTTAAAAGTATGTTTTCCTTTCATGTGATCCCAGTCTTCCTGACTGTTCTGAAAGGTATTGGCTTATTTGTTCCCAGTAATGTACACAGTGGGACTCAGGAACCTGTATTACTATAGATGAAATTCACCATATTTCTTCCAGCCTGCAATAATCTCTTATAGTCTCCGTAGTCACTCTTGTAGTTACTGTCTGTCCACTACATGGTAGAACATCAGATTGGCTCGCATTCAAATTTGACTAAGGAACAGCAACAACAGCAAATGTAAAATCTTACAGCCGTTTTGAAATATGTATAAAGGGACATTCCTTATTAAAAATGCACCTGCATCTTTCTTGCAAACTAAGGGGTAGAAGTCACTGCACCCTTGCAGCCTAGTTTCATCATACACATGTGTATAAACACGTCTCTGAACATCAGACTCCTGTTACAGTGCATGAGATTGCAAATTTATCAGACTGACCACAAAAAAAGAAAATTCCAGTCTTCTATTGGGATGACTTTTACATTATCATCATCATCATATTTCTCTCTCTCAATCTTTCTTCACCTTCTCTCTCCCTTTAAAAACAACAACAACAAAAATAAAATAAAACAGAAAAAAGATACTTGCTGATACACTATGTGTTTCAAATGCAAAACGCAAAAGAGGGGTTTAAGATAGGATGTATAAACACGATTTTGACCTCCATGATTACTTTTCAGAGCTCAAATTAAAAAGGAGCTGGTATCTGTCTTTACCAGCAGACTTGAAACACAGGTCAGTAACGAGCTATATGACTTGACTTTGATCTCCAGTTGAAATTTAGCCTAAAAGACAGGGAAGAACCGGTCACTGCATAGATGACACTACCATAGGTTTTCCTTATACACCATTATGCAAATAGACTCATCAGTAAGTAATGTTTGAACAGTGCACCAAAAGTTTTGTACTGTTCAAAACCTGCTCTCTAAAGAGTTTCGGTTACTTACAGTGCTTACAGTCATCATAAGGATGAGAGGATCTATTAAAAGTAAACGTTATGACAGTGAGCAAAATTAACCCAGTATATCAGACCTGTCAAGCAGTGTTTTATTCTGTTTCAGCATAAAAAAGACTGTATAATTTTTTTCTGTTTCATTTTGAAAGTCAAGGACAAACCTTTAACTGAGTAATTGCAGCTTAAGCAATCGCAGAGCAAATGGGGTTTTTTCCCTTCCTATTTCACTTCTACCAGAAAATCTCTGAAGTTCTCTCTTCTCTGAAGTTACCTGAAAACATGGCAAGGCTGTAGACTTAAATGTAAAAATGTCTCAGATGTGAACTATGGGAAGTCTTACAGAAGCCCAGTGCAAAGTATTTATGACAAGTCCAGATTTTGTGGCAGATATGGTACCTTTTGCTTAAAAGACTTTGGGCATAAACTGCAGGTACAAGGACATATTGCATAAGCCATCACATGCTCGCTGCAACTGTGTGAATGTTATTGGATTTTGAGAATCCACCGTGCTGAATAATTTAAGAGCTAATAAAATATTCAATTTTACTGATACATTGGTCTCATTTTAAAACAGAAAAATGTGAATAATGACAGGAACAGGTCTAAAAGTCAATGGAACTATTCCGTTACTTATTAGGATAACAGTTGTTCTCCTAAGCTTCGGAAGACATAGCTAGGGCGATTAAAAGGTCTCCAGCCCCGAGATTCTCCGCAGCCCGGCGATCACAGGGAGGGACAGAAACAGCCCCCCCGCCCCGGCACAGGGGCACGTCTGGAGTTCGCAGAGGGGGGAAAAGACGTTTTGGGAGGGTACGGGGCAGCCCCCACGCGGGACGGTGTCTGGTGTGTGTGTCCCCCCCCGCCTCCCTTACCCCGGAGGATTTTGTGCTGTTCGACGAGGGGGTGGCAGCGGTACGGGGCGGGGGGGGGTGCGCTGAGCTCCTTCCCCGACGGCGCTGCGGCTGCCTCGGCGGGGAGCGTCGGGAGTGGGGCAGCGGGAGCGCCCCGGACGGGACGGGACGGGACGGGATGCAGGTAAACTCCCACCGCCCCCGGTGCCCTCCCCCCGGGCAGCCCGGCCACCCCCGACCCCTTCGCGGGGGCNCCCCCCCAATTAAGCGTAGTTTCAAAACAGAACATGTCTGAGGATGCATCTTTCGCCGGCTTCTATTTAAAATGTAAGAGATAAGTGTT
>VZSF01000212.1:125598-223825 GCA_013398295.1 Chionis minor
CCGGAGGAAGAAGGAGGCGGCGGCGGGGATGCGGGGAGGGGATGCGGTGCGATGCGATGCGATGCGACTGAAGGTCCCTCCCGGGCGCCGGCCCCCGCTGCTGCCGCCGCCCTAGCAGCGCCGAGGAGGCTGCCCCGCCGCCAGCCCGCTCTGTGCGCCCGCCAGGTGCCGCCGCACCTCCAGCATGGCCCGCCCGGCGCCTCCGTCCCGCCGCCGCCTCCTCCTCCTCCTCCTCCTCCTCCTCCTTCTTCTGCTCCTGGGGGCGGGGGGGCGGTGGCGGCGGGCGGTGCTGCCCGGCACACCCCGGCACCTGCTCCGCCCCCCCGGGCCGCTGCGGCGGTGGTGTGAAATGAAGTTACACCGGCGAGGAGGAGGAGGAGGAGGAGGAAGAGGAGGAGGAGGGTAGGGAGGCAAACGCTGGCTTCTTGCCGGAGCTTCACGCTTCACACCCCCTCCGGCTCTGCGCGCCCCCGGGTCCCGTTGGCGGGGTCCGCTGTCTCGGGAACGGGCTCAGGGCTGCACCCGGGGCGTCCCGCGCCCGCGACAAATCGCGACTGAGTCGCTGGCCCCGTGTGTAGCTGCCCTCCGCTGTTAAGGAACGGCGGCGGACGGGCGCGGTTCACAGAGGTGGTTTTACCCTCCGCAAACTTTTTGTCTCGTCGGTGTCGTCCAAGCCCTGCACTTTTCAGCTGCCGCCGGAAAATCCTTTCCGAACCCCCAGAGAGGGGGAACTTGCATGAAACGTCAATGTCCATTCTTCCACTTCCTTCCCCAGGCAGGTTGTCATCCTGCTCGTTACTGAAAGGAAATCAAAGCAAGAATGCCAGACGCGGTGTAATTTAAGAAGCAGTCGAAGGTAGAAGACAAGAAGGTCCCATGTCAAACCACTGCTCACAGTTTTTTTTCCTATCTGAGCATACGCAGCTACAAGAGTGAAATAAGTGCTAATTGCCCAATAGGAGTCAAAAAGCTCTTCAGATATTTTATATCTGTAATTTGCATCCTTTCCACGTGCCCTCAAAGTAAAGGAGCCCACATTAATATTATATTAAACGTTAATGCAATTGCTGAGTGAGAAGAATGCACTTAGCAGCACTAGACTGTTGAGAAGCATTTCTATAGATACAACCTGAATGTCCGGGCTGGTTGCGTGACAACAAGGAGAGACATCGTTAAATTAAGAGTGGAAACGACCCGTTAAGTCGTCTAATCTGTTGGCTACTTTGACTAGCATCTCACAATAGTTTCCAGGACTTCATTTCACAAACCCTTTGTCTACCATTAAATGCCTGTAAGTGGCAGGGTGACAGCCCTTCCCTAAAGCTCTGGTTTTACATCTGAGCTTGCAATTAATCTCGTTTTCCTCTGACATGGGAAGTATTTAAGTTTCAACACATTGCATTTGCAGGAAAGAATTAAAAGGATTAAGCTTTTTGCATTGGTTAAACTATGAAATTGCCAGAAGTAGCACACCTCGATAAAGAGCATTTTACACCCAGAATCCCAGAGAATTTTCTGCGGGCATACAGGGTGCAGATGCACACACCAAGCGCTGACTTCACCCATCGTGGAGGTGCAAGCCTCTCTGGTGGCACTCAGCCACCACTAGTGGGGTACTGCAAAATTACCGAGCAGTTTGGGAGAGATAAAGAAAAAAAACCACCTCCCCTACACTAATGAAGCCCATGCTAGTGGAGAGGATATGTTAGCATGGGCTTTAGTCCAACATATCTCTCTGGACATGCAGTAGCTGGTAGCATTCACCAAAACTTTCACCGTCTTCACTATTATGTCTTCCCACGTAATTCAGCAGGCACCACTGGATGGGCTACAGTCACGCCTTCGTTTTGCTGCACAGACATACTTCGCTATTGCATCATTACTTCTACAGCAACTTGGATTTTAAACGTCAGTCTCCATGCCAGAGATCTCCCTGAAGAACTACTGTCTGGAAAGAAAATACTTCTATTTCTCCTCAAGGATTGCTTTAGTATCCGTACAGAGATAGTGGAAATTTAGGAAGCCTTAACAAAGATTCTGATATTAATGCATCGTTTCTCCACAACAGTGCTAATTGTACTGCTTATCTCTGTTTTACAACCAAGAATCCAGCTGTCATAATTACAAGGCAAGCTGCACTTCAGCTGCTGTGGCAGCCCAGCATGCCTGCACCCCCAAGTGGCAGGCTTGCCTTTTTTTTGTTTTTCTTGGGGGAATAATCCCATAATGCAGCCCCTTTATTTCCCCAATTAGGATAAATCTAAAGGGCCTAACTACATTTGGTACAGGGAAGCCTTTTTCCACTGAGAGCCTGTGACTAGCAGCTGATTAAAATGACACAGAAATAGCTTCTTCAAAGCCAGGCATTGTTTATTCAGCCAAAAGGGATGAAACAACAAAAGGCTTTTATGTTTAGTTCTTACCTAAAGTGCAATGCCTTTTTGTTTTCAGATTTTGAATAACTTTTATTCAACGAAATCTGTCTCCCCACCTCAGAGTAATCAGACTGCTTCTGCAGCTTTTTTGCTGCTCCTCTCTGCTGGACTCCTCTTCAGGTGCCGCTTCCTGCTCCTTGCTCTGCACGTGTTTTGGGAAGGACCTTGACTTGGGAATACTGCAGAAGCTCCCCTTGTTCCAGCACCTTCCTTCCAGCCCAGTCAATTTTCTTAGCATGGAGCAATACAATACCCTGCTCCAGCTTGGTGCTGTGAGAATGACTCTGAGGTACACTGTTCCCTCCTCCCAACTCAAATGTAGTAATTATTTGCATATAGGTTTTCTTAATATGGATTTTCTGATATGTACAAGCCAAACCTATTTACTGTTCTAGCCTGAGCTATGGGCCTGCAATTCTTCAGTGCTACAGCGCCAGTGTTGCCATCGAGGTTGTTGTGGTTGTGGCATGTCACAGTGCCATCCACCAGCAGTGACTGACCCCTGACCTGACCTTCTCTGTGAAGAGGTTGACCCGGTGTCCTTTGTTGCCCACTAAAGTTCAAAAATGGTGGATTTTTGCCATTTGTTGTATACACCTTTCTTGAAGCAACTGCCTCACTTGGTGGGAAAAACCACTTTCTGACTCTGCTACCATTTATAAGTACTGCTGATATGTAAACATGATTTTTATACAGGAAACCCCAGGACTCAAGACATCTTGAAGGTTCTCTTTCCCTTATTTGCTTACATATCTGCAAATCCTTAATGACTTCCCAACGGTGTAGGCTCTTGACTGAAATATGGGTGAAATGGGACTGGAATGGCACAAGCCATTGCAGCTCAAGCTGACATTCTCACCTTTTATATGGATTTTAATATTTATATACTATATATAAACATTACATTTTTATATTTGTATTTTGATGTTTATCTGTAATGCAGAAGTCTTGCTTCTGTCATGTGAATTCATAAGGTACTTCATGTTCTGGAATTTTGTATTGAAATGGGCTCAAGCGCTGCCAGATATTAATCCCATCTTCCTTTTTCTGCCATCCACTGTGTGAACATAGAACACAAAGACAGCTTTTCATTTTCCAGATTGTTTCCGTACTTCAGGATAATTTCTGCTGAATTTTAATTAGCCGCACTCTAATATCCAACTATTTATTTTATCTAATCACTCAGGGTCAAGAACTCTTTTACATCCAATTTTTTTAACTTCTTCCACCTAAATGATCATCATTGTTTACCAGCAATTTCTGTCTAACGGGATTGCCAGATAAAGACTGTGAAATTGTCTAAATCTGCAAAGCTAAGGATCCTTGTTGATCATCTGTAATGGAAAGGGTAGAGCAGAGAGACGGATCAACTGCTACCTTTCAAAGGGAAAACATAACATTGTCAGCTGCTTTGATGCTGGGCAAGAGCTATCCCACAGCTGGTAATGTCCCCATTTTTTCCTTCATCTTCCTTTCATTCATATCTTATTTTTCTTCCTCTTTTGCCTACATTATTCCTGTCCTACTTCAAACGCCCAAATTAACCCATCAAACAGAAAAAAATTATAGCCATTAGGGAATGTGGGCATCCATGTCATTTGCCCCACTGCCCTTACACAAAAAGCCATTGGTAAAGGAACAATAACAACAAGTCATAATGCACAAAATGAACACATTTTTAGCGTAAGAAATATAACAATGCCTAATGTTTAATTGTAGTGACATAAGATCCGATACTTGTGACAAAAATGAGTGAACTGAGTAACTCCCATCTGTGCTGCAGTCGTAAAAGAGTAAGAGCTTATCCTTACTATCCACCAACCTCTTGCCAATTTTGGAAGGCATCTAGTAAACATAAATGTAACCTGGCAATTACCCTATAACACCTTTAGGGTATCTTGGATACCAGCTTTGCTTAGGAGATTAGCTTTATCACTGGCTGCCATCGAAGCACTGGCCAGATTTGAACCGCCTTGAAGCAAGAGATCAGCACAAGCTCAGCGCCCAGGATGTACAGGCAGAGATTATATTGCCACCTCAATTATAATTAGGGCTATAAAAAGCCACTGCTGCACACAAGCAGTAGAACTTTCCATCATGTTTTCTAATAATACATCCTTTGTTCATCAGGGATTTGTCATACACCAATTCACCATAACAGGCTGCTCTGATTCTGCAAGTCATCGGTGTGTATTTGCCTCAGAGGGAAGAACAGATACTACATCTGCCTATCACCACCACCGCAATGCTGCCAGAATTATTCTTTTGGTTGGTACTGCCTCTGAAAAAGGAAACAGTTCGTTCTTTTTCATCTTCCCAAACAGAGCCGGATCCCCCGCTTTTTGAACAAGCAAGGTTTCTGGTTAAGTCAACGTGGATTTTTGTTGCATAAGCATGGAAGATCCTGCTTCCCTCAAACCATTCATGGTTTGAAAGAAGCATCACCTATTACTGCATCACAGGAAAGGGAGGCAAGTGGCTGTGCAACACAGGGAAACACTCAAACTCCATGTGAAAAAAACCCTAAACTACTAAAACAAAACTTTTTCTTGTCTGTAGCATGGATTTTTTTTTTTTTTTAACTACTATTTATAGAAAGAAGTTAACAAAAGCAGTGCCATAGTTGGTTTTGATTCCCTTTCTTTTATCTTGGAAATGAGCCTTTCTGTCTACAGAGGACAGATATTTAAAAATCCCGTGCAATGGCTAAGTGTCTGACTACTTTTAAAATTAATCCTTTGCCACCCATACTATGAACGTCTAATGTGCACAAGAACATAAAAGAGGAGAAGGGCGCACAGGCTGAGGTGTGAGAGCAAGCCCTGAAATGAGATATTCCTACATTTTATTCTACGTATCCTTCTGCTCACCACTGAAGTGGGCAACTAGATGCTAATTAATTTCAGCTGAAATTATTCCCTGCCCGCTTATGGAAAGGAAGAGAGTTAGCAATGTAGATGTATGGGAATGGTGGATGGCAGTTCTTTTGGCAGCAGCAGGAAGACCAGCGTAGAGGCTGTGTACTAATGCACGTGTGTCTGTCCACTGCCTCTGCAGACAGCTGTCACCAGAACCGCGTGGTTCCTTCACTGTCTATCTAGGAAGGTCTGAGTTAAATGCTATTGTCACACCTCTGCACGGCTGCTGTTAATGTAAGGAGGCAAGGATGCACCCCTTTAAAGTGTCGCTCGCAGCAAGCTGCACACAGTGGGTCTTCTGATATGGGTACGAACTGGTTTCTGCTCAAGACCCTGCGTCCACAGGTGGTGATGCTGTGAAGGTGGCTGTTCTCAGGTGAGTGCAAGCTCCTCTGCCAGCAGATTAGGGAGTGCCCGCAGTTCTTGAGAGGACGAGTGACCCCATGCTTTGATACCTAAGGCAATTTATAAAAAGCTTTTGCACTCGGTAGTGAGGAGGAGTGTGACTGGCATCTCGGATATTGTGTTTCTGTGCCCTCCATGGCCTGCATCCCACTTCCAACTGCAAACCTGTGTATTTAAAGGGAATCAGCAGAGAGAGACTGTCTGATTGAACAGACCTCAGTTCCTCACAAAACCAAGTTAACACACACCTCTCTCCTTCTAGAGTTTGTCTTTCAACGGGTGGCACGATTCCTGTTTTCTCTACTTGCACACAGGCTGCTTGCGCTTCTAAAGATTCTTCTGCTTGCTTGTTTCTACTCCCTTTTATGGCAAAGCTAAATCGTCATTTTTAATGGGAGCCTATCAAAAACATATACCGTTCTAAACAGTTGCCTAGAGAAATGGGCGCAACAGCTCTCTGAAATCTCTAGCAAAGTTTGCCTTGCCCCTCATCCCTCGATACCGGGACCTATTAACACCCCGAATCATTACAGGAACATGTATGAAGTGCAACCCAGTGAGCCAGGTTTGTGGAAGCTGGAAGGATTCATTCTCATGCAATGTGTGTTGCTGGCTTTGAAATCTGTGTTCCCTGGTATTGCTACCACTTGATCAAATGAGGCTGAAGCTGAATTTCTACAAAATACACAAGGGCTGTGGGAGAATAAAGCTGTTAATGTTCCGAATATGGCTTTTTAGTGGCAAATCTGAAGTTCCTACCTTAAAGTCTGTAATGATCAAGGTGCTATTTATTTTTGTTTTTTTTACTTCAGTTCTACATAAATGCTAGAGTTGCAATTTTGCAAAGTTAAACGTGTTACACCAAGGTCTGCATCCTACTGTTATTTATATTAGAATTCCAAGGACAACACCACGAATAAACTTGGTGAAAGAGTTTATTTCATACATCCACAAAACATATTTTCATCTTAGCAAGAATATGCTTTAACCATTTCAACTATAAGCAGCTCTTAAGGTGTGAGACTGCTAAATGGGCTGTTACAGATTGTTCCAATAAATAAGAAGAGTTTATTCCTTTTTCTTTTGTTGTTGTTAATTTTTTATTCTGAGAGAGAAAAAGAGATCTGGAACATAATTTTAAAAATTCTTTGGTCTTACTTTCAGCACTTCTATTGCACAATTAGTTTTAACAGCTCATTCACAATGAATTTCAGAACCCAAGGGAGGGACCATTAAATCACAATAAAGTATTTAATGGAGTTGTGCCATCTGCATTTCAGAGACTTAACTGCAAACTGAGCCAAAGATCCTGTGATTTCAAAATAGGAGAATATTATTAGAGCCAGGAGACTTTTGGCACCTGGTCTGTCATGGTGGAATGCATTTCAAATCAACGTTACTTTTCAATTATTGGTTTTCTGTGAAACAAGAAGAGAACTAACCAAAACATTTTCTTTCATCTTCTGATGAGCTGGCAGCCTATCACAACATTTTGTAAATCATACAGTTTGTAACTTGACAATGCGAGAGATTTTAGGAATACTTTTTTATCACTGCAGTGAATTGACAGAGCCATCCTGTCTCAATGTATGGCAATTTTTCCATGACATATAGAATTATTTTTAAGTGTTCTTGGGTTTATGGTTTTTATTTTTCCTTTATTTTTTTCTTTGATAGTTTTTGTTTGCTTGGTTGGTTTGTTTTGTTTTAAGACCTAGAGATGTGTGCTGGAAATTGATATTCATCACAAAAAAAAAAAAGTTAAGGAAAGGAGATGTGCTGGTTCCAGTTAAATTTTGGAAAGGTAGTATTTTTCATGACTGGTAGAACATTTTTGTGTGGGATGGAAAAGGGCACACTCATCTAAAGAAGATGCAAGATCCTTTTTCAGATTGTTAGTGGCACAGCAGCCATAAAACTTGCCTGATACAAGATGCTCAGATTTCTACCCATACTCTCAGGCAATGCAGCTGCTTCATCTGGCTTTCTGGTATATCAATTAAATACCATGACTATTTCATTCCCCTCAGGGACTCCACTTTTCCAATGAGTACTCCAGTTCTCATGATAATTTTGAGAAATCTTCATTTTGTTTCATTTGATTTTGTCTTTATTGACAGTCAAGACACATTTTCCAGACAGCTGTTGCCGAGGCTGGGGTTAGAGGCTGCACTGCAGTGGAGGCTGTGCCAAAGTACAGCAGCATCAGCCCCTTCCCTGAGGGATTCCCAATTTAAGATTACAGCCAAAACCACAAAGCACAGCAGAGAAACAAAGTGAATGGGCAAAAGAATAAGTAAAGAAATAAAATGTTTTATGACAAACTAGGATCTATCCATGCAATTCTTTTTCTATTTGTGGATTTGGGTCTCGGGAAAGAAATCATTTGAGTATGACTTGGGTTGTATGAGTTAAAAGCTCCTTCGGCCCTCAGACTGACATCTGTGTCCTCACAGGAACTTCTTAAGGATTGTGCAGTCCCAGAGCACCAGCAACGTTGCCTCCTTTGAGTTAAAAATCAGGACATCTCTCCCTGGAGCAGGTGGTTGCTGCAGCACTGTTTTGCTCCAGTGGCAATCTTTAGTAGTAGTAGCAGTAGTAGTAGCAGTAGTAGTAGCAGCAGCAGCAGCAGCAGCAGCAGCAGTAGTAGTAGTAGTAGTAGTAGTGGTAGCTGTGGATGCCCCATCCCTGGAAGTGTTCAAGGTCAGGCTGGATGGGACTTTGAGCCACCTGGTCTAGTGGAAGGTGTCCCCACCCATGGCAGGAAGGGGTGAAGGGTGGGACTAGATGATCTTTAAGGTCCCTTCCAACTCAAACCATTCTATGATTCTGTGATGATGATGATGTCAAGGATGATGATGATGATGATGATGATGATAATTCCACTGGATGGGCACATTGACCATATTATTTAACAGAATTTAGAATGCATTTTGTCTTCAGGTTTCTAATACTATGGACAAATCTTAATAACTTTAAAATATATAAATATTTTACACAAATGTGTTCTTTCTTCCAAGGTTTTTATATATGTTGCTCAGCTTACTCCTTTTAGATATCCTGAAGTGCTACCTGAGTGGTGGTTTTCTCACATCAAAAACTTTGTTTAATGTTTAGAACTGGGAGTTTTGTTTCTTAAGCAAGAACACTTTAAAGAGCAATTTCCATCCTCCATTTTTCTCAATCTGGAAAAGTTTCGTGTTTAAGAGATTTCCTTATACAAGAACATGAAAGAAAGAAGCATGATAAAGGATGTTTCTGCATGTATTTATTTTTACAAGTTGTACTCTGGAATTAGAATTTTTGGAAAGGTAGTTTTCTTTCAAGTCCTTTGGTTCCAGTCAGCTAAATAAGAAAGATTAATTACTGCTATAAAATTCATTTATAAAATATGGATGGATAGATATAATAGGGAAGCATATTATTTGTCAAGTTATTTTTTAATATAAGCAGTCAAATATTTTAGTATCTTGCAAATTAGGGTGGCTCTTCCAAATCTTGTATATTCATTCACCAGTGATGTAATGGTGTCTAACCTATATTCAAGAGTAAGCTTTTGTAGCTTTTGTAACCAAATAACCAGTATTAGAGCACTGCAGCCATACAGAACAATTTTAAATTTCAAAATCCACCTTTTCATGATAGGGAGAAGAGAGAAAAAAAAAGGCAGAAGCTGATAATACACTTTACAAAAACATTTTGATCATTAACCTTTGACAAGCTGATGATTAAAATCCAATTTTTCAACCATATATGCATGAAGGTAAGAATGATCCATTTACAGACAGACTTTTTCTTTCTTCAGCCTAAGCAGGGTTTAAATTCATTTTTACAGTCCTCAGATTAATATAAGAATATTGTATCTGAAATCCAAAAAAAAAAATTGTGACCTTCGAGCCTGAAGAAAAGTCACATTCTATTAGATGGACAGAGAAGAGCTGTACTTCAATGCCAAATGTTATTTGTTGATCCACATTTCATTCCGGCTTCTGGCAACTGAAGTCCCTAGAGATCAAAGGAGTGGCACAATCTACCAATCCTTTTGAGATTTTTTTTTTCATCCTGTTCATTTGTTTCTGCAGATGTTGTTCTTTTGTTACAAGGTTGAAAAATACACCCTTTACACTGAGGTGCAATGAATGAAGTTCATTATTATCAGAGGTAATAAAAATTGCACCTGTATTTGATCCACTATAGTCTCCCAAAGCTGAACTACCACACTGAACTGCACAAGAGAAATTCCCTGCATCTGCCTAGTTTACATTACTTAGAAGCAATGACAATCTGAATAAGAAATTCCTTTCAATTCTTGAAAAAAAAAATTTAAAAATCTCCATTTGATTTAGCATGTTCAGTTTGAATTGCAAACACAGAATTTCTTTGCTAGGTTTTAGTAAAACTGAAGCTTAACGGCTTTGAGTCCTATCCAGAAGTTTTCCCTGTCATCCAAAATTGTACTCTTTTAATCTAGGTTAGTTCCTTCAAAATTTCGTTTGTTGTTTAGGTTTGGGGGTTGGGTCTTTTGGTGGGTTTTTTTTTGTTTGTTTGGGTGTTTTTTGTTTGTTTGTTTTTTTGGGAGGAGGGGTTGAGCAAGACCATGTCTTTGATATGCCTTTGGCACACATTTCTTAGCCCATTTTCCTGTTGGATGTGAGGCTTCTGGAAGACCATGCTCACGCTGTAACTCCAGAATTTTTCTTTTCAAACATTTATATTAACTTTCACAGTTTAGCTGTTTGAAAGGTTGATGGATGTCCCAAAACATTGTGAAGATCAGTTGCAAATACATTTTTGTTTCTCCATGGGCAGAAAAGCACACAAAATTTACACAGCAATTGCTCACACTGGTGAGAAGATGCAGAATAATCAGAGTATATGGGTGAGGAGGTTTTGTCTGTGAAAAAAACAATAAAAAAATGGACATACTAGAATAAGAAGCAGAAGAAAGATCAGAGGTTCCATTTAATTGGAGGACCACAGATACTAACCAGAAATAACATCAAAGACTGAGAAAATGAAAAGGAGGAGATAAACTCATTTAAAAGAGACTGAAATACTGTGGTGTGGAGGAGAAATATTTACAAGTTATTAGAAGGAGGTGACCTGATGGTACTTCAGTGTGGCTTTATAGCAGAGGACAGAGATTACTGTGGCTAGAGTGTGTTGCAGATACTACACTAGATTTTGAACAAACAAACAAACAAACTGACACCACAAGACCTGTAGAAAACTAAGCTTAATTAGTTATGTTGCTTAGAGAGGAGTTTGTTTTGTTTTTTTTTTTTTTTTTCAATACAGATGCTTTGGAAATGTAAATAAAATACATTTTCTAAATGTATTTATTGGTTGTAGAAAAGGCAAGAGAAACATTTCTGTCTGCCTTTAGCTATAATAACAAAAGAAGTGCTGTCCATTAACAAATGTTACCATCAACACTTTGATCACTTGCAAGAAATATGCATTTAGCCAGCAATTTTAAAGACTAAAATAGGGGATATCATCTCTAATAAAAATAAAATATACTATTATAACAATACAGATAGCTGGCATTTACTGGAGTCCATAGCTAGTATTCTGACTGAACTTCAACTGATTTTCATATTTAATTTGCAGCTTGCTTTTTTTTGGTTTTATCACCTCTCATCTCCATCCACTCAAAAATGTTATCCATTAAACTAATTATTTTAAGATGATGACTCCTCTTTATATGTTTTTGCTTATTCAGGGTTGCTTTTCTAAAGGGGAAGAAGGGAAGCTGGAGCGTGAGCTATTTCCTTATGAATCAGGGAACAGTTCCTGTAACTTGTTTTCACTGTAACAATCAGATTAATTTGTAAAACCTGAAAGAAACTTCATAAATAAGAACACCAGGCCATCATCATTCCTCAGGAATTTCACTTACATCAATCATTATTACACCAAAAATGTCAGTACAAAGAGCAGTGTGATTTACAATGCATTTATAATGTTTTGTAATATCTAATGGCAGCAGTCCAAGTCAACAAACCAAGACAAGAATTTGCTTAAAAATACCGTTTAGCAAGTTGGGGTCATATAGACATTCATGACTAAGATTTAGAAGAAACATCTTTCAAAGCATACAATATCGTGCACAGTAGCAATTATTGTGTTTGTTGTCTGGAAAAAATGTTTTTCTCCCACCTTTGATATCTTTGATATATTTGACAATTTCTTCAGTGTACACTGATTAAAAAATTAAAGTGTTTGTTTTGTTGTTTTGTTTTGGGTTTTTTTAAACTGAAAGGATATTTACATCATCTTTAATCTTTTTTCCCATTACTGAAATTTAAAAATACTTTCACAGTTGATTGCAAAAAAGAGATATGTGTTATTACAAATAATCAAGCAAACCAAACCTCAAAATAAGAGATGGATATTTGAGTAATAAAATGTCAAAATTCCTTCTTGGAATTAAAACACGGGTGTTTTCATTCAACACCATTGAAGTCAGCTGGAATAATGGAGAACAAAAACCTGATTTTACCTAAGTAATATATACTAATTTAGTAACTCAGTAGATCAGTGTTTTCCTACAGTCCTGCATTAAGGTAAGGAATTGATTAGAGGTGATTAAGGAAATCCTAATTAGAGAGTGTATATTTGCTAACAACTGTGATTTCCCAGCCTTTTATCTCTGCTGTTCTTTGATAGATAGCCTGATTGATTGATTGATTGATTGATTTGATCGATAGCCTCCCTTAACATGCCTGTATTTTGTCATCACTTAATCCACACACAAATGATCATAATACATGGTGTTAAAATATGTGTGCAGAGCACTGAATTGAAATAAAAACCAATAATAGCAAACTTAATGTAGAGAACTAATGTAGAGTGTTCATTTCCACTAGACAATGTTGAGGATGCTTGTGACATACACACAATATATTCATAAAAGAGAAAGATATTCTTCAACATCTGCTATAAAATCACATAACATAATGAAATCTTACGTCTCATTTGCTTGAAAACCTAAATACCCAATTAACGCTTGGAAAACAATGCCTGTAGGTTCACATTTATTCTCCTTTGTTTTGTGTGGTCAATGTCTTCCTTTTTTCCCTGAAACCATCATATACAGACACTAAGTATACAGGAAAACTAGATTAAGAAAAATCGTTCAATAAAAACTGGATTATTCAGAAGAGGGAGAGGCACTGTGTAATACATTGATCAGCAAATAAAGCTTTCAACATCAAGTATATGCTTCCTGAAACTATAACTTGTTAAACTCTTGGTTCTGCTGCATTCCAGTACAACACCAACTCCCAATCCCTACACAAGAATTACTTGTTTTTTTAAATGGCCTGTTTGTCTTCAACAATAATTAGAAATAAAAGATCTTCCCACAACAACCTACAAAAATCCAACAATGCTTCATCAGAAACACCTCCAAGTTAACCAAACCTAATTATCAATGCAACAATTTTTGTAGTCCACCTCAAGGATACTTCTGAAGTACCACATCTGAAGTAAAAATGGCTATGTTTCTGATAGTTTATTAAAAAAAACAAAAAAAAAAAAAAGAAGAAGAAAAAAAGAAGGAAAAGTACAATTTAACATAACAGCAATTTTCTCCTTATGTGCTTATAATTTGAGACTTTTTTTGTTTCTTAAAGGTGCAGCAGCCATTCTTAAAATACTTCCTAATTTTTCTTTAAAATTACTTCATCTTTACTGTAATTTTTTCTACCTTTTTTTTTTTTTTAAAGTACATTTTTTTTTCTCTGGGCAACCTATGTTGATTACCTTTGGATTTTATCAATTTGTTGCATAGAAAGACAGAATTCACAATGGCATCTCCTGGGCCCGAGTTAGAACCTAGTTGTTCCTCATTTGCCATGGCTGTTCTACTCATGAGTAAAAACACAAGTGAGAAATGCAGGTCATCCTCCCAGAGGTATTAAGCATCACAACTATTGCAATTTGTTTATTCTGTACAGTTCTCAGAAAAAATACTAAAAGGATGTAATTGTTTAAAAAAAATTGTGCAATCTTTTAGCTCTTAGATGTGTGAAAAGGTGTCCTGGATAGAATCATAGAGTGGTTTGGGTTGGAAGGGACCTTAAAGATCACCTAGTTCCAACCCCCCTGCCATGGGCAGGGACACCTTCCACGGGACCTGGTTGCTCCAAGCCCCATCCAACCTGGCCTTGAACACTTCCAGGGATGTGGCAGCCACAGCTTCCCGGGGCAACCTGTTCCAGTGCCTCACCACCCTCATGATGAAACATTTCTTCCTGAGGTCTAATCTGACTCTCCCCTCTTCCAGTCTGAAGCCATTATACCTTGTCCTGTCACTACATGCCCTTGTAAAAAGTCTCTCTAGATTTCTTGTAGGTCCCTTTCAGATCCTACAAGGCTGCTATAATATTCTTATTAATAGGAAGAAAGTAACTAGCTGTGAAGTGCCTGGAAATCATCCGAGATCTCCATCTATGCAGCAAACCCTTATCCCCATATGTAATATTATGTGTTGGAAGTTGTTATACGGAAGTGTAACGAACTCCCACAATACCTGAAATACCTGAAATGCTGAGGCACACACGTTCCTGTGTTGGAAGCTGTTGCAGGAGGGATAATGGGATTTCAGTCTGCAGGACTCTTTTGCATTCCCTTGCAGGTGCTCAAGGATAGCTCTGAATAAAAACCAACAGGAAGGAAAATTTTAGATGGCTATTCCCCCAGTTCTGTCATTTAACAAAAATGTGTCCTGAATGGACATCATTTAGGTAATACTAAGTAAATGTCAAGGTTTTTTTGGGTTCCCAAACTAGTTGTTGGGTGTTTTGGGGGGCTTGTTTTTTCTCTTTTTGATTGTTTTTGTTTGTTTGTTTGTTTGGGGTATTTTTGTTTGTTCATTTGTTTTCTGCTTTTTTTATTGGTTGGTTTGTTTTGTTTTGGGGTTTTTTGTTGGTTTGCTTGTTTGTTTGTTGGGGTTTTTTTGTTTTAAGGCAGGGTTGTCCTTCAGAAATATTGTACAGGAGACAAAATCTTGGGAATTTAGCTTTCTGGCTCAGTCTTTCCCTGATATGTTTCCAGGGCACCATCATCCAATTTCCTCCATTATTAACTGGATTGCAGACCTGTCTTCAAGGACCACAGAGCACTTTTTTTCAACATAACTGACTCCCTTTACATACACATATTTTAGGTAACAAGAAGAGAACTGTAATTCCAGAAGATGAGTGTGTTCTATGCTTAATAGCCAAATAAGGTGGAAACTAATATTACTAGTGCTGAGTTTCCGTGTGACGTTTTATCAGGCATATGATGGGATGGTCAACACTGCTTGGATGCATGCTAAGGTGCAGCCATGAACTATATGGGCTACCCCATGGGTGGAAGAAGAAGCAACGCTCAAAGCCGTGCTGCTCCTGAGCGCAGAAGTTAACACACGCCTTCCTGAGGTGCAGATAGTGCAGTCAGATATGGTATATTCCACAGGGAATATACCATAGGAACATCACTTAACCACATGGGGAGGACAAGGGAGTCACTTCCACACACCGTTTGTCACACTGCAGTCACTGGAGGCTGTTATGATGGAAATGACCACATTACAGTAAAGCGCATAAGTATGAAATAAAGGTCGGAAAGACCAGTGGGCAGTAACACATTCTCAGATCACCCTGCTCTGGACGAACTAAATGCATCCTCTTTGTGTCTTTTCTTTTCTGTAAATGGAGATCATATTGATTCTTGACCAGGCAAAGATCTTTGCAGTGTAATAGGTACATAGGAGACTCTCAGAAGCTACGTTAAACGAAATGCAGAACTACCTTCTCATAGATACATATTACAAAAATGTTAGGATGACTGGGGTGATGCAGAAAGAGGAAAAACATTGTAAGTATTGTAAAATACTGAACTGAAAGTTATCATTTAGCAAGTGACATTAAAAGGACATGTATTTCTATTTAATGAGAAATTAAGTAAGATTCATCTTCAGTTAGTGGCTTCTTTGAAATACATTTAACATGTTAACTTGAATATAGGATGAAACTCATGAATCTTTTGCTATTGCTAGCACATAGATGCTGCTAGTCAGGACCATACTTTGGGACATGAAAGAAGCTTATTGCTAAAAAGTTCGCTGTGCTCTTTGAGAGACTTTTCTTTTTGCAGAAGAAAATGTTGACAGATTCATGCACTAGTTTCAATATCTTCCTCTCTGTCCAACTGTCTTATGTGTATGATTAATATATTTTTAGTTAATTCTAAGATTCTTTGTTATGTCTTGTCAAACAGCAGGCAGGCAGCATGCTAAACACAGTTTCAGAAATGTATAAACAAATAATTAACATTTTTGTACATTATTTACTGAACATATGGCAGAAGAGAATGCAGCAATTCTTCATTACTAAATACTGTGATAATACGGTCTAAAGTATGAAACCTACACATTTTTCTATTACTTTTTTACTTTTATAAATAATTGTTAAAGTAACAAAATTATTAAAAGTTTTACATAAAGAAGTGGCTTAAAACATGAGTTTATGTGATTTTTTTTTTTATTTTATTTTTTGGATGGCCCTCTTCCAAGGCTAAAGAATAATAAAGATCAAAAATTTTGTTCTGAGCTATGAAATAGATCGCACTGCTGGCACTAAGGTTGTTTCTGTGTCAGGTCTGAACTTTTTATCTAAGAATATGATGCTGAGGCTTTTGTTTAGACCCTTGTAGTCATTATGAAAGAGAGGAAAGCACTTGTGGTAAATATGTTCTGATATTTCCAGGCTATTCACCATGGTAGTGTGTACAGTAGATTTGGTATGATAGCTCTTCATTAGGCTCACTCATTCTGAAAGGTTTTGTTGTTTCTGGGAAAAATACATGAAAGTAGACAAGAAAAGGTAAAATCTTACATGCTGCTTCAAATTGGCAAGCTACCCTGGGCTGCCATTATTAAACTTTGTCATCAGTCATGAAGTCAAATAACAGCTAAACATAGAAACACCTTGTTAGTGTGGATGAGACAAGTTATTATCTGTACCTTTTTCTTTCATGCGTTCATTAATTATTATTTGGCAATCTTCTATATGAACACCATCTATGGATTCTCCTAGTTTTCTTTACGTCCAACCTCTAGGCTTCCTTTTGCGTTTTTCCTGTTAAACTTTTTTCCTTGAAAAAAACCCAAACCAAACCAAAAATTATTTCACAGATAAAGGATTTATTTTTCTGTGAGCTGAAGCAGAGCTACTTGAACTTCTGCTGATGTATTAAAAATTAGCTGCCTGAAGTATAGAGTTTGTGTATGTGCAGTCAAGAAATACTGAAGGAGCCATGAAACTTTTTCATTTTTTAGACACACGCTTTTGTGAAGATTCAACATATTCTAGTATAAAAAGAACAGGACACTTCGATCTCTCTGTTTTCATGTTTGGAGTTGCTCTTTCCCCTTCCCCTTCCCTTTCCTCTTCCCCCCTTCGTAGCACCTTCTAACTTCACGTGCTCCCATGGATCATATACATCACTGACATGTACGGTGTGAAGACTTTTAGTATAGAGATCTGCTTCAAACCATTTAATTTCATAAGTTTCATCATGCCATTTTGTCTTATTTTGCAGGTTTCCTCTTGATAGCAGAGAAATGGATTCCTTTAAGGAAACAAAGCTTTTAACTTGCTTTTTTCTTATACTGGATCTATGCTTGCCATAAAAGCACAGAAAACTAGTCCTTACTTATAACATAGTTCTTATAACAAAAGGATACTTCTTAATGAAAAGTGAATATCTGGAAAATACAAGGCTATTCACACCATATGACAGATTTAACCTGTGTAACCCTGTGTCCCCCTAAAGGTCTCAAAAAGTACATAAAACCTTCTCTGCTCCCCAGAAGAATAAAGACAAAAGTGTAAGTCCTTTCAATACAAGGAGAAATACTGGCTCTGTAAAAGACATTAAAATATTATGGAAGCTTTTAATAGCAATTAATTAATGCAACCTGGAAGCCATTGATAAGAAAAAAAAGGAGAACTTTATTCTTAAACTTATCTGTAAAAAAACTTATCTGCTCTTTCCTATCGTTGAATAATTCATTGAGAATCACACATATTTTCTAAAACCTACAGTTCTATCACTCAGGTTAGAAAACAATTCCCAGGCCTCTAAAAATTCAGTGTGCTTAGATAAGGAAATGTCTTGTCTTCACTGACGTCAGAGTCTAATGAGGCATTACTTTTGCTGTACAAGACAATATAGACAGCATCTAGTATTTTTATGTGCAGGAGAAAAACCTGCAGCCCTAGGAATATTGCTTAGTTGTCTTTAAAGGGAATTACTCTTTTGAATAGAACTTCGAGGATCAAGCTCATTGAAGGAAGCACTTTTTATGTGATGCACTTGTTATTAATTAATTTTTTTTCAGGTTAGCTGTAAATGCTTAATACTGTGAAGTGAAATATCAAATATGTTAAAGACTGCTCTTATTCAAACACAGGAAATTGCTCACTAATTTGAGAGTTCAAAATGCAATTTGGAGTTGTTCCTGAGATGTGGGGAAACAGCACTACATGCATTAGTGTTTCTAGTCTTAAATGGAGTATTTTCTCCTCCTGTCACCCTGTGGAGGAGGATTTTGGAACAACAGATGCTTCCGGCTCTCTGAGGCTGGAGTAGTCTCTATGGAGCAACCTTGTATGTATTTACTGTTTAAGGTGTTTTTCCCCCTCTAGGAGCTTTAGGTTACTTAACTGTGTGTTATGGTTTGAGAAAACCCATAACAATTTATTGTCATTTAGACAATTATTCTCTCACCCGATGACCCCTCCCCACCCAGGAAAGGGAATCGGGAAGAAAACAAGGAAACCTGGCGTTGAAAGATAAACAGATTTAATAGGATAGAACTAGGTAATTAGCAGTGCTAACACTAAAGAACCCATATTGATCACAATACCCATATGTACACTATAAAAGGATTATACTCAGCCAACTATATCAGTAGGAAGCTGTGCGTTCCCAGCAGTGGACAGCAAATGTCAGACACTGTGAGCACTGCAGCTTCGGGAGGAAGGGAAAGTCTCAGGGGTCTGGAACTGGGGCAGGAAGTCCTCTGGATTGCCACCATCAAGACAGAGCCATCAAGGGGGAGCACAAACTTTGCAGCAAACTTTCTAGTTTATATTGAATGTGACGTTCATGGTATGAAATAATCCTGTTGGCTAGCTTGGGTCAAGTGCCTGAATCTCGCTCCTCCTCATCCCTGTACCTGCTGAGCTCGAAAACAATGAGACCTTGAAACCCACACACCATGGCTGGCTATAAAGTAAATATCTTCACAAATTCAGACACTAGACTAGTCTTCCAAAAATACAGTTTTCCCAAGCATTAGAAGAGAAATTATTCCTGTGTCGCTCAAACCAGGACACTGAGTTACTTGGATAGACATTATAAAAGATTTATGTCTGTATTTTCAGTGGTGCAGGATACAATAGAATAGAATCTTAGTGACAAAGAACTATTATTACTTACTTCAAACGTTTTACAGAGGTACCATAAGATAGTTTGCTATTACTTATTGAACAGAGAGAAGATAAGCCCGTCTCTTCCAGCATTATTTTGTCATTTGTTCCTATTTGAATCATAACATTCTGATAATTAGAAGAAATTATTTGGGTTGTTATTTTTAATTATTAAAAAAAAATCCCCCCTCTTTTTCTGTCTCAAATAATCTTTAGAAATTAGCCACATGATATGCCAGAGTCCTAGGCTCTTTTATATACTACAGTGCAGCTTCTGCAATTGGTGTTTCCTAACATCTTGACACCCCAGGTCTTGGAAAGTTCTGATGTAAGGTTGCTCCTCTCCAGATACACTTGTCCTGGCTTCTGCTTGGAGTAAGGATTTTAATATTGTGGTAAACACAAAAGCATTTTGCTTTGTACATTGTACACCCCAGGTGCAAGCCAGAAAGAGATCACTCTTGTTGCCAAACTGAAAGCAATACAGCAGCACTAGGACACTGCCTTGCTACAGGCTGTACAACGCAATGTTCAAGCTAATAAAATAACAACCATTTGTTAGGGCTAATGAACACTTCAGAAGAATCATTTGTTCAAACTCAGTGAAGCACTGATGTGCTTATACTGATCTTGGGATCAAATGGTATCTTCATAGTAAGGGATAGAATTAAATAGTAAAAGCTATAATGTGAGAGCTTTTTTTGCAGCAGAAGATCTGGTATGTGTCAGATTTCTTTCTTACCATCATTATGACTGCAGAAATTGAGAGCCCTCCAATATCGAGCAAATGGCTTTGGAGAACAGTGAGTATTTTGTATTAGGATTTATCTTCCATTCCATTCCACAGAATGCCTGCAGAAATAGAGGGTATCCAATACACCTTAATTACTTTCCATGGGAAATGGTAATTAGCCAACTGAGGAAGTTCATAGTGTGCTAAAATGCATTAAGAAGAGTAAGAGCTATATTTAAAGCAGAATTTTATCAAAATGCTTTCTCTTTCCTTTGACAGTCAGAACTGGATCCAAACTCTCCAGCTAATAATTATGTATAAATACAAAGGAAAAAATAGTTTTCAATATCTAGGCTACAGGGTTCATGCTAGCTACATGATCTGATTGCATATAAACATCTGAAATAACATAGTTCACTTTGCTTCTTAAGCCAAGAACGGGATAAAGCCTTTCCTATGTGCGGTGGGTTGACATCAGTCAGCCGCTAAGTCCCACACAGCTGCTCACTAAGTGGCCCTTTCGAAAGTAGGAAGAGCAAAAGTGAGAAAACTCGTGTGTTACAATAAAGACAGTTTAACAGAAGAAGGAAAGAGAACAAACCAAACCTTCACAAGTGACGCAAAGGCAATCACTCACTACCTCCCAAAAGCAGGCTGATGCCCAGCCAGTCTCTGAGCAATAGCTCTCTCCCTGACCAAACCCTCCTTCCTCAGTTTTTGCTGCTGGGCACAATGTTATATGGATGGAATATCCCTTTGGAACAATTCAGGTCACTTGTCTGGGCTGTGTTGCCTCTCAGCCTCTTGCCAACCCCCAGCTTACTTGTGGGGGGAGCAGAGTTGTCAAACAGAGAAAGCCTGGATGTTGTGCAAGTGCTGCTCAGTGAGAGTCAAAACACTGGTTTGTTATCAACACTGTTTTAATCACAGATCCAAAACTCAGCACCTTGCAGGCTGCTGTGAAGAGAATTAACTCCATCCCAGCCAGACTCATTCCAGCATCCTTCTTTAGTGACAAATACTTCCCGACAAGGGCCCCTGAAAGAGTTTTAGAAATGTGTGTTAGAAAGAACATATATATGTGGGATACCACGCTTTTCTTAGGAAAATGATCTATTAGTAGAAGTGTTTATCTGGGGCATCCTGCTGCTGATTACCTGTGTAACTGCAGACAGGCAAGTTTACAGTAAAAATGAAAAGATAGTTAAAGGTGTGGACCTTTAAGGTATAAAAAGTCTCATGTCTCAGTCCAGATAAATTTAAGCCAGATACAGGACAGAAGATGCTGATCCTCCTTTACAGTGTCTTGTCTCTTGCAATGACCTTTTAGATCATACTCAGTGCAATGTCTGTTTAGTGACGGAAGCAGGACTGCATCCAGTTTAGGAATCAGGCACAATGGGCGTACTTGTTGTGCATCAGCCTCCCTGAGTATGGTCCAGGAACCTGTCCAACCTGCTAGACATAACTGTTCTTTCTGACGGATCTGAAGGTCCTCCTGCTGGCCAGCACTGAGTTTCCCATGACACAATAAGTCTTAGTAGAGTGGATGAGTTACAGAGTTGACTGGATTTTGAGACTTTCAGGCATATGGGTTATTGTCCAACAATCTTTCCTTTGAGCAAACCAGATGATTCTTTTTTTCCCCCCACCTCCCCCTGATCCTTTCCCTTCCCTTCCCTTCCCTTCCCTTCCCTTCCCTTCCCTTCCCTTCCCTCACCTTCCCGCACCTTCCCGCACCTTCCCTTCCCTTCCCCTTTTCCTGAAAGTTTTTTCTGATAGTAAAATTTCCAAACAGAGTTTTGGAAAGAACAAAGTTTGAACACATGTTGAATGAAACTGATTTTGCACAGATCCATTCCCTTCTCTCAGTGAAGTCCTGGAAAGTCTACAATTTAGCATCATCTCTGAGAATCTTAAGCACAAGGGAAGACACAGAGACAGATGTGGTTTAAAGTCTAAGCCATCCTAAGCACACACACCTGTCTTAATTTCAATTCAGTTCATCTGAAAACAGCTGATTTTTTAATAATTGCAACTAAATTTAAGTTCAGTTACTGAAGCACATTATCATGGTTTTTGAAGGCAGCCTGAAATAAACTTACGCCATCAGGAAATTCCTAGTTCAGCTTTTCTTCCTTTGGAATATGTAGTGGAATGTAAATGCTATTTCAGCAACCTAAAAGTCCCAGAACATACTATTAGTGCCTACTGATTAAGTTTCATACTTGGAAGTGTTTTCATTTCATGAGATTATACTACTAGAAAAATAAGTCTTTTTACTTTTTTATTCTTCTGTTGTGCAGTTTTCATTTTCTCAGAAGCACTGCAAGCACAACTCACATAAAAGAAACCCTGTCAATACTGGAGGTTAAAGTCCTGTTTTGGTTCTATGAAATGGAGTAGAAGTTCTACCAAATATAATTTTAGTATGATCTACCCTGTTTTGGAAAGACCCCTTCTCAAGACGAAACATGTGGTTGTACAATGGCAGGACTCTGGATGTGATTTCAAAAATTTTGACAAACCGTGACATGTATTTATAAAGTGAAATGAAATAAGTGAATTTATGAAAGGTAATTTTAGGTTAGCATCAAATTTGAATGAAAGACTTTGATAAGAAATTCTCAAATACATTATAATCCCCTGTTCACTTTCCTTTCAACGTAGCTTTTGAAGAGAAATAATTTCTGAGGATGTCCCGAGGTAAAGAAAAACAAAAAATCGTCTTCCTTTATAATGGCTCTGATATTATGTATGTTCTGAAAACTATTAATTAAATAAATGCCAAACCCACATACTATATAAGAGTGTTGTTTTTATGAGTGAACAATGTAATGGAGGACTTGTTTCCTAATAAATGAGAAAAACGTCCTCATTTAACATAACTGTTAACACATTTGTTGGTATAACTTTAAATAAAAATATACTTCCTTAAGTACAGCATGTAATCTAGAAATTATAATTCAATGTCTCCGTTCAGCTTTCAGTGACGCCAGTGAAGGTTTTGTAGCTAATTATATGGATCAGACCACACATTGTCATCCTGAGGAGTCCAGCGCCACTGCTTATCTAATAAATGAAAAACTTTGGGACGAAGTGCTTATGCCAGTGGAAAACGTCACTAGAAAATCAAACCCTAATTAAGATCACTTTTTTCTTTTGCGTGCGACTGCAGTATATGCTGATGCTGTAGGGATCAAGGATTTAATGCCAAATGAGTTAAATTATGTAATACAAGCAGTTCTGCTATAACAATACAGATTTGCCTACAATGTCTCTGATAAACACATCCTCATTTATGCACAGCGAGGAATCTTTATGGTGGAAAGTCTTTCACGCTTATTTCTTCACTATTCCGTCTACATTTTTCCTTCTAACATTTTTATTGACTTTTTATCAAGAATACTTTCTGTATAATATACTTCATAATGTTAAAGAGCCTGTTAACATCAAACATCTTATTGCCTATTAACCTTAACTAAGTAAATTATTTTTTTTTTTCGGTTTGTTACATTATTAATTATTGCAAATCAATACGCTCAACACTTTTTCTTCTGTAGTCTTTATAGGAACTTTAAGTTTCTTTCTTGCTCTGTTTCTTCCATGTATTCCCCTCTCTGTCATCTGAGATAAATTAGACCAATGCCGATCCACTTTAGTGGGCTTTGGCTTAGGATAGTAAAAGTTGTTTGTCTGATAAATTTTGGATTATTCAAAACATCAGCCCTTTTAATTTTATGAGTTGGCTCAGAAAAATGAGTATATCTCATTCCACTTGTGAGAAAAACTTATAATGGCCTACAAAATATATAGGTTATGGAAGCAAAACTCAATCATCAAACACTGACTTCTTGTCTTCCAGGGCACACGTTGTGTCACAGTGGAGTTATACTTTGGACAATTTGTCAGCTAAAAAAAGTCAGTGCATAGAGGTTCGTACCAAAAGCCTCAGCAATTTTCAAACAAATGAACAAATAATCTCACTACAGGTTTGGGTCTTGGGGGTAACACCAAACATGGTAGAGGAGGTTTAAGAGAAAAATGTAAACCAAACAGCAATAGGCAGAGACTGGAATACCCTGGGCTGTGGAAGAAAATCTTCCCTGACCTCTGCAACTCTTCACATGCATTCTGGCTTTGACTTAGGAGGTCAGGACACTCTGGTAATTTTACCCTAACTTGCATAGTTGATAGTGTTCTTGAATGTAATTATTCAACATTCTTAATTGAGATATAACAAGTGAAAGATAGCCGATTTATGATTAGAGGAGATTGTTGTCCTACAAGCCTGTGTCCCCCTACAAAAGCTTCTCCGGGGAAGAAAATAAGCCTAAAATAATCCTAAAGCAAATCTACTCCACTCTCCTCATTCAGAAAAGATAATAAATAATTATCAACTTACTGTGTTGAAACGAGTAAATCAGAATGATTTTTATCTAAGAGGAAACATTCTTTTTTCCTCTGTTCTCAGAGTACAATAATGGTACCAAAAAAAAAAAAAAAGTTAAGTAACAGTCAGTTTTGCCATAAATATTTTTTATACACCATTGTGTGTGTGCACACACGCATGCGCACATGCACGTGACTGTGTGTCTCTGTGTGCAGGGATGGGAATAACTGTTTACCAAATCAGAAATACAAAAAGATATGAAAAAATGTAAGGTTACTGACAGAAAAGGGCAATAGGTCACATTATTTTTAGCAGCACATTATTCTACCACACTTTACTGGCTGCGGTACATCCCTAACTTCGTAAGCCTGCAGTGTTAGATACTAGCGTTCCTCTTTTTAGCTGAGGGAGAGAAATAGTCACTTGCAGAACAGAGTCATCTAAATCATCTAATCTACTTAAGGTTAGATGAGTTTTTAGATTAAGGATGAGATGAATTGTTCCCTTTTTCTCACCATCTACAGTAAAGGAAATCCTGATGGCCAGCTCATCAGCTGAATTCCAGCAAAATTCACGAAATAGTGCTGGTCTGTCAGGTGTTTTCAGATTATTAGGTGCTAAATATGTGATGAGAGCTGAAATTAAATGCATATAGACTTAAAGCTCCTGTAACCCAAGTTAGTGCTCTTACTCTTAGGAGCTGTGACTGATGGGCAAGGTCACTTTACACTCAAGGCAGAGAATAAGGTTATCACCCTATCTGTGAGTCCCAGTGCACAGAACTTTAAGTTAGAGTGTCACCCATTTCGTTTGGTTTTGAATGTCATTCTTCAAGCTGCAACAGATCCAGACAGCCCCAGGATGAAATAAAGTAAGGGAGCTTGCTGCAGTACACGTCCCACGAAAACAAATATTAACAAATACATGGATGAAAGGATCAATCAAAGCAATTTAAACCCAAAGATATAATATTGTCTCTGGCTCAGAAAAACACCAAACTTTGTCATGCTAGAAGTTGGGCAAGTCCTTTGCACACCCGACCTGATTTTTTTTTCCTCTGAAGCAACACTTACAGGCTTCTATCAGAGACAGAATACTTGGCTAGCTGTGATGAGCTATTTTTATAGCTCATCCTTGGCTTTATTCTTTATATTAAATGTGTGTGTTTATATTCACTGTTCTTATGTTCTTATGTACGCTTTCTTCATTTCTTATTGATAAGTGAAAGCAGATCCTTGTTAATTCCCTTGAACCCATGTACAGGGCACCTGTATGTACGTTAGAGTTGATTCTCCTTGTTAGCAAAGTCCCTAAATGTTCATCTCAGTAATGCATGACAAAGGCACTTTGCAAGGAAAATCTTCAATCTTTTTTTTTTTAGAGTCTGTTTTCGCAATCTCAGACAAAAGGACTATTCAAAGCCTATTATTGGCAGGGAGATTTTGTTATTCCCTTAATGGGGCTTTGATGGGATTGGGCCCTATGCAATAATTTATAAAACAAAACATGATCCAGCTCTGCAGCCACTGGGAATCAAGGGAGTTTATGAGTTCCCTACAGAAGTTCACTATCTCAGAAAAACCCAAAACAAACAAATAAACAAACAAACAAACAAACAAACAAAACCCCAAAAACCAACCAAAAAACCACCAACGGACGCAAAATGTTCTCCCTGACTATAATTTTGGGATATAGTCTCTGAAAGAAAAGTATCAATCATTCTGAACTGCTAGGACTCAGCAGATGTTTAATACATCTTCCTTTGACATCTTTGGATAGGGTCCTAAAACAAAAAACCCCATCCCTTTAACTTTATATGTTTACCAAAATTTGTATCTGAACAAGCAAAGGCAAATAGAAAAAATGAAACAAACACAAAAAGCACCACAAACCCATTCATCCTAGAGAGGGAAAGGAAAGCTGAATGCTAAAAGATTTTTAAATAGGCCATTATATTATTAGTGAATTCTTGCTGCTTTTCTAATTAATCAGACAATCAAAACCTTGAAGATAAAGTCTAGAAAATCGTTCCTAAATTCCCTTTCTCTGGACTCATCTGCGGGTCTGAGATTCTTTTCTTTGTTTCTGAGGTGAAATTGATGACTCCAGCACATTTCACATTTTAGGTTTGGCAGATTGTTTTAGAATATGAAACCTGAACTTTGGAGATATTTTACTTACTGTCAGAACAACATTTGCTAAACTTAACATCTATCATATTTACTTGAAAGTGTTTTGCATTAATATTTCTTTCTCTTGATGTCTTTGCTGAATTAAAACCATTTGGCTTTAGGACTTCTTCTGACATTTTATTTTTTCTTTTGCAGGATACTCTTCCATGAGAAAGAGCTTATTTTAAATGAATGCATGATGTCTTGGAATGAAATTAAAAATTAAGTTACTAATGTGCTTCAGGCATGATTATCCCACCCTCAGAAATCCTCTTTCTGTTCTCAGCTCACTTATATAAATATCAGAATGATAACTTTGCTTCCAGTAATTTAAAAGGAGAAAGAAGATTTCATAAGTAGGGCATACACTGATGAGTCTCAGGTCAGCAAAAATTAGGCATTGTACATCTCATTTTACCTGTAATCCTAGGGAAATCCTGTACAGTCAGTCTCAATCTGTTTTGCATTGTCTTCTGTCTCACGTCACCTGCCTCTATTTCTTTTCTGCATGTCTACTACCAGCCTCTTTGCCTAGCAATCCCCGTTTCTTCCTCCCAGGTGACTGTCTCGGTCTCATCGGTAACCAGCAACCAGCCTTACTGCAATAACTGTCTTTTTTCTAACCTGTTTTTCCATCCTCCCTTATTTTTTTTTTTTTNTTGCCTTCCTCTGTCTCATACCGGTTGGGTTTAGCAGGAGAATATGGGAAACAAGAAGGGACAGGCTCACAGCTCTGGGAAGCTCCAGCTGTGTTATTGCACCTAGATCTCTAGCAGGGGCACTGCGGGTAAGATGTCACAAAGCATGTGTGCTGGGACTTGCCACTAAATTTATTTCTGCTCTGCAAGTCTGCTGTACAGATAGTGGGAGCAAGTGTGGACACATTGTCTCCTCCAAATTTAGCACCAATTCCTGCTGCTAATTATGTAAGCACAGTCTGAACGCAGGGGTTCAGCTCTTTCCACTAATTATTAAAGCGCACACACACTTTATGTATGACAGCTACAGCCTTTCAGAATGGCCAGAAGCTTTTCCCACACATAGACAGAATGCTGTTGCCCAGATCAAGTGTCTTGCTAAATTTCTGTGTTCTCGCTCAAATAATGGGGTTTCTTGGGTTGATATGACTTGAGGAACTTCTACTGTGGGCAAAGCCACACTTTCTCCCTAAACTTATTCTTTGAAACGTTGGTTAATTTTGGAAAAAAATTTTAAAACAAGAAAATACTCAGCTGTAGATGTCCTGACATGGAAAATTTCCGAGTGATTACAGTTACATAGACTGTGCATACTATGCATTAAGCAATGCATAATGGTATTTGCTGATAGAAAATGTGCTAATTTGACCATAGGTTCACCTGTTACAAGATACCTTTATTTCCACTATGGTCTTCTGGCAATATTACGCTATTGAGAAATGTATATCCAGATGAAATTTTGTGTTTTATATTTGAATGGTTTAAATATCCAGAACACACATTCTTTGCCATTTCTGGTATGAAAAGTTAAAAGTTAAGCATCAAGCTCTTCCTCAGGATATAAGTAAGTAAGAAATGCTCAATTTCAGGTGTGCAGTTACAAAAAGAAGGCAACAGAATATTTTAAGCTTTCAACTGTAACTAATTACATAACTTTGCACATGAAGCTTTATATATCCTTTTTTTTTTGATATTACTGCAGCAATTAAAATCCTAATACATTTCTTTAAAGCTTGTTAATATTAAAGAAAATAAAGATCTTTGAGTTATTTGACTTGCAACTGGTTTTTGCTTTGGCATAACAAGACACACAGTGATAGCTTAATTCTTTAAAAGAAGGAATGATACGCTTTGAATAAATCGTGTACCGGATGTTACAGGTAAAACTAGCTTTTGCTGGTATATAAAATAAATAATCTGAAAGGTCCTTGATTTTCTCTTGTACTGTTTGTGTGAAAATACGATTTGGAAAGAACTCTACCAACATGCATAAGGGTACAAGAAAGCAACAAGTCTCAGAGTGTGCATATATAATCAGAATTCAGTTCTGACACAATTGTGCCTTTCTTTGTTAAATACTTTGAGCTCTGCAAATAAGATTACAGCCTAGATGATGATGTTTTTTTGATACGCTTTTTCCTTTGTTATTCGTGTTTAAAGCACACTGTGTTTCTCCACTACAGATCATTTATGTCCCTCTTGTCATTCTAAATAGCAGTACTGGACAGGTTCTTTTCTTCTTTTTTTCAGAAAATATAAAAATGTCTTAATCATGTTCTTTGTAGCAGCATTTATTGCCATCATATTTTTACTAGGAGAGACACCTGAGGGATCCAAACATGTGATTCACAGGTGCATATTAAAAAGATGCCTAGTCCAAAAAATAAAACCTTTCAATTTACTATATATACATAATGTGCTGTGTGATTTTCGTAGTAATTCAGCTTCAGTATAGGCATTTGCTGCTGAAGTCAATGATCAACTTTCCACTGACTTCAGAATTCAGCCCACTTGGAGCACCCTTGAAAACTCCATTTCATACACTCTAAATAATATAAGAGATCACATCCTGTGATCAGTTGCCTCAGCCCAGCTCCCACTGCTGGCAATAAAAACTTTGCTTCTTTGAGGAGTCTAACAAGGCAAAATATGAAAGAAGAAGGGAAAAAGTCAAGCTTAGTATGAGAAGCAAATTTAAGAAAAACAACCCCTCAGTTTAAACTCTTAACATTTTTCTTGTTGTTCAATGCAATAACTTGTACAAAGTTTTTGGGCCACTTCACACTGCCCCCTCTCCCCCTTTCTTTTTTTTTTTTTTTCTTTCTTCCCTGAGTCATGTAGCAGGATAAAGACATGTTTGCCACATCCTTAAGGGCACGAAGCTAAGCCTTATTCACAATCATTACTTCAGAAAAGTATTACTTTCACAAAAGTCTTATTGCCATAAAAGGCCCCACAGAGGATCAGGCCCCTGTTCTGTAGTCTGTACAGCATTTTTTCTTAACGAAGTGTCTAGGTAGGAGAAGAGAGACATTAATCTTTTTGCAGGTGTGAGGTGTCCTTCCAGCTGGGTAAGTGATTTGTTTCGCTGGAGTCAGAACCTTCTGAAACCAGACTTTTGAGCATAAAAGTCCTTTAATGAAGGTGTACCAATCAGCAGAAAGCCAGAGCATGTTGTAGCTAAGTAGCTAAAAGCTTCTTGCCCTTTATTTCTTTTGATTATTGGAAAACCTCCACATTTCTTAAGTGTGCCAAAGAGTCTGTGGCTTAGGGACGCACAATCTTCATTCTGCTGAACTTAACCATGATAAAGCATGTATGATTTTTCTGCAGTCCATTTTGAATAGTTTACTTTGTTTAAGCTTACACGTAGGTCAAGTTGAAGAGCTATAGAAAAATATTGCTTTTAGAAAATTGTTGAACACACTCCAGTTCATTCTCTTCTTCCCTTTCTGAGAACAAAATTTGTCCTTGCCAGGTTACTTAGAAATTGTTTAAGCACCGAGGAAATCATGCACTGTTAATAGTGGATGTAAAATGGCAATGGTTTCTGAATTATTATCTGTAAACACATACATTACTTCAAATATATGTAACTATGCTAAAATTTATAAAAGTAGAGAAACTAATAAAATATTTCATTGTTTGATTTCATTAATTAAAATTATATTTTGAATTAATTTTTTATTAAGCAGCTGTACTACTTTGAAAACTTTTCTGCTGATACATTTCCAAATGTACTACTTTGCAAAGTACTAAATGGGAACTGAAGCTCTTGTGCTAAACATTTTTTAACTTCAAAAAATGGGTGGATTCTTCATTGAGGAACTTCCCAATGATCTAGCAAATTTTGACAATGTTATCATAAAGTATGCTGAAATATTCTCCCCAAAGCAGATTTATAGTACCACTACAGCAGAGGAGTGTGTCCTCTATGTAGCAAGGTCCTTAAATATGTAAGACTGCCACAGATGCTCTCATATGTCATTTCCATCCGTAATAATTGCAAGCGCTATGGGCAGGGGAAAAATGAAACATGAATGACAGTGGTTCCTTTCTGCTCCAGAAATTCCTGGCTTTACAGGGAGTTCCTGGATCCCTTAGTAAGTAATTCAAGATGGAGAACTGCAGGTGAAGAGACCAGCTGTGTTATTTTGGGGGGGCATCCTTATCCTATGTTGATAGCCTGGGAGGTGTCACTATTTTGTGTTGCAATTTTTCACAGAACCATTTTTTTTATTTCACCTCCTTTTTTTAAGTTGCACTTGGATCTCTCTGAGTTCTTCCCATATTTCCTTAAGAAATCTGAATCCATCCTGAGAGATGGTATTGCCATCAGAATGTTTTAGGCTGGGCGGATTATTTCTGCGATTTGTACTACAAAGCCTGTAACTAATCAAACTGAGCTAGCTTCTGCCAGCCCTCAGGCAGGGCTGCTTCTCGCTGTGTAATGAGTACAAGTGCGACGTACCTCTGAGGAGCGGGTCACCGTTGTTTGCTGTGCTTGGCAGGGAAGGCAGTGGGACGGGACCTCAGCATCCAGGTGTAGCTGCGTGCTGAAAGATGCAGGAATCTGCTTTTCTGGACAGGACTTGGATAAATGAGTCAACCCAATACGGCTGTGCGCTCTTAGAGCTTAGTCTATAACGTGCAATCTTTATCTTCAATATAAATTGTGTACTCTTGCGAACTGAGCTCTTTTGGTGCTATGCTGCTGCTTTAGACAATTTTGGAGAAATAGATGGATGTTAATTTGACAGCCCCTGTATCTCTCTCCTCATTAGAGATTTCAAAATGCTCTTTGTCAGGGGATGACTGATTAAGTAGTAGCACTGTGAATGTGCTACAGAGCTAAGAAAAAATTGATTGGCCTGACCCAAACATTCGCTTCTTCGTCTAGGTCAAGCCTTTGTTGGAGATTGCCATATTTTGATTAACTTTTTCTCATTAATTTTTATTTTCATAAATCTCTGCACTTTGAGGTTCCCCTTAGATCCCCAGGCAGAGATGTTAGTCACATATAAACCCCTCAACCTTTTACTACATCTAACCTGAAATGAAAAACTAAGATTTGGGTGAATGCTAATGCTGTAAGCCAACGTCTGTTTGATAGTCAACATGCTGCTGTGCCCAGTACTGAACCTCCTGTGCTGCTGAAGCAAAATTATTATTTGTCTTCACTGAAAGGATACCAGAACAATGAATTTAAGCACATACTCCGGACAGTCTCAGGGCTGCTCTTTTAAACTTTTTCAATTTACCACCCCGTTACCAAGGTTCTGGGAATTTTCTTCCATTTACTATGTGGAAGTTGAATTATGCTCACAATATCTGGCCAAATTGTTTTTGCAGCTGCTTCTGAAATCAGCAGGATTGCATACTTTTCTTTGAGGGTGGTTTTGATGCTTCATATGTGCCTCTTTTGTTATTGTGGAAAATGAAAGCATTTTAACCATTAATAAAGTATAAGTAATGTAATAAGCAAGCCAATTATAAGGAATGTTAAAAGGAAATTCACTAATGGACAAAGAAAATGCTTGCCAAATTTTACCCTGATATTTATTTTAATAGCAGAGCAATATTTTTTTTGAAAACTATGTTTCCAATAAATAGCTCAACAAATTTTAACAGCAATGACACCGTTCCATTAAAAAATATTTTCTAATAAAATGCAACATGTTTCTTAATTTCACAGGCTAACATAAACCAGCGAATTAACAACTGGTAAGAGTTTCACTGAACTAACAAATTTTTAATTTATGATAAATATATAGCTGTTGATTAAGTTTTGTGAATATAGCCTGTAAAAACTGCCTTTTCCCATGAAAAGATTAAAATGTATTCACAAAAGTAGTACAGGACGAACCAGGACAATAAGACATTCTAGAGGTCTGTTTAGTTATTTCCCTCAATTATTTTCAGAAGTGACAGTAATGAAAATGGATGACGGTAATGAAATAGGAATTCTCACCTTAAAAGGCTTTTGCTTTGTGGAAAACCGTTCAGAGAAAAATAACCTAAGAAACAGGGTTGTGTAAACATTGACTGGTATGTAAATATGGAAGTTAGGTACCGGGCACAACCTTGGAAGAATAAACCATTGCTTATATATGGCAGCAGATAGATCCTACCACATTGGAGTAGCTATCTGCAGTGTCATCTCCACAGGGTGTTTGTGAATGATTTTGAGGTCGGAAAGGAAAGAGAAGGTGTGGAAGTCTGTCATTAAGCTGCTGGTCTTCACAAACCATTTAAGGCAAAGCTTGTGTCTAGCCTGTGTCTTGGTGGGTTATTCTGGGTAAAGTGGGTTTGGGAGCTTCTCTCTTGTGTCCACAGGTAGTAGCAGGTTCCCAGTTTGAAGGCAGCACATTCTCATTTTCCTCACCTGTGTTTGCCAACCCATTTTAGCTGTTATT
The DNA here is from genome assembly GCA_013398295.1 of Chionis minor. Classification (NCBI taxonomy): domain Eukaryota; kingdom Metazoa; phylum Chordata; class Aves; order Charadriiformes; family Chionidae; genus Chionis; species Chionis minor. The sequence continues at coordinate 158,538 of VZSF01000212.1, forward strand.
TGGCCTCAAAATTAAAGGCGTTTATAGTCATGCGAGCACAAAAATACGCGGTATCCAACATATATCTGTATCTTAGTGTATTACGACATCCCATTTGCCTCATTCACAAGTATAAATTTATTTGTACACCTAATGAGTGAAACAGGGAAGAACTGCTTGGATAAACATAATTTTCAGTCTCTAGTAGTATAGTATTATATGATCAAAGTCAAAGCAGTAAGTCTGTCTGAAAGAGGAGTGGGCCCTGGGAGTGTGAGAGTGTAAGCCGTTGTAGACCAACATCTGCTTTCTACTGGATAAGGCCCTAAGCTTCTTACTTTGGCTAATGTTTTAGCATTTAATCTATTTTGTTAAGGAGCTCTAATATAAATGTTAATGTTTTATACAGATCATACTATGATTTTTCTTGCAAATAGCTGGAAAACCCAGGACCATATCTGAAATGAAGTTCCTGGAATTTTCCAAACAAAATAGAAGGCCACCTTGGAGAAATTTTTCATCAATATTGAACACACACAAGAATTTTCCCATGTACAGTCTATGTGTTGCAATGGATGAAAAAACTGGCCTCTCACCTCAGAAGTCTTGGAGGTTTTATCATGTGGGTTAATGAACATCTGAAATGAGTTCAGTGAACTTAGTGTCTTTCTAGTGCAGAATGATGCAAAGTTCATAACCACAACAAGATCCTACAATACTCCTGAGAGGTAAATAACAAACATATCAAGGTAAGGAAAATATATTTGAGGAATGCAGTGTAGCAAGGAACTTGGGAAAGAAAAGCATGAGTAATTTTCACCAATTTAAAGATGCTAATTTTCTGCATTCTTGGATTCCTGGAATGGGAATGCTATTCCAGGTGTGCCGTTACTGGTATGGATGCTTTTAATTCAAATACTGCATTTGGGTTGAAGGATAAGGGAAGACTTCTTCTGCACTGTTTTTTGCTAACCTTGATGGAAAATACAAGTTCTAGTAGTCAGATTTTTGGAATCATCGTCAGTGGTTGCTTTAATACAAATGTACAACTCGTATGTGTATTTTTTGGAGTAAAACGTCCAAGTATGCACACTATTTATAGTGAAGATATCAAAATTGACAGGCAAATATGGATAAGAAAAAGGAGAAATTGTTTTGGGAGTAATTAAAGTTTAAAGGACGATGATAATCAGAAACTGTTTCTGTATTACATTTGGATCTAAAAGTCAACGGGTCTCTGAGAACTGTTTTGGTGAAAGTTCTTATGTTTCTGGTTTTTAGGTTTGGGGTGGGTTTTTTTGTTGTTGTTTGGTTGGTTTATGGTTTTTTTTCTTCTTTTTATTTAAACACAATCTGTTGCCAAGCAATGTCGTTCAAGATAAGTTGTATTGAAATGCTGGAATGAAAGGAAGGCAGGATTTTCACATTAAAAGTTATGATATTTAAACATCCAGTTTTGCAAAGGCAGACAGAACTGGCAGTGGTCTGTGAGGTAAAAAGACTTTTTCAGATACTTAGAAAATAGAGTAACACAATTAGTATCAATACTGTTCAGAAGAAGTATTGTGTGTTGGTTCTATCAGCAGTGTATGTTGAGAGCATATTTCTTTTTCAGATTAGTTTTAGTCTTGTGCAGTTTAACAAGATGGTAGTAAGTGCAATAAATTATGAATTATGCTTCTGCCAAAGTTTTTGGCCCACTGGTACACTTTACTAACACATGAAGAAATGATATTGAAACTAAATTAAAAAAATCTCATGACGTGAATGACTGTCTGTCCAACTAATTTCACTGGGCATTACAGCAGATTGTAAAGTTTTACCATTTGATTGCCTGCTCTTGCATATGAGTAAAATCAATGTAAGAAAGAGTAACTGGAGCCAGTGGACATAGCAGCGTCCGACCAACATAGATTACTGCAAGTGTAGAGGTCTGGACAGAAACAGTGTACTACCATAATCCATTTCAATTTGAGAAACAGTGACCAGGTTTGGGTAGCACTAATTTAATTTCTAAAACTTACGTTTTTTTGGAAGTGCAGATAGCTTTAAAGTTTTGATTGAAAATAAACTATCCTGGGAAAGAATTTCATGCTTTCATGATGAAATACATGCTATTTTTCAAAAAACTGAACTATCTTGTTGAACATCAAAATTTTTTTCTGGTCTCAGATTTGCTTTTAGCTAATGACTCTTTCAGCATTGAGTATGACTAAAGCTGTCACTGCAGCGACTACAGTAATACATCAATAAAAAACATTTCCTCATTTTACTGGGTTTACCAAATAAAATGAAAAGATCAGTAGACTAATCAAGCTGCTATTGGTGGAATGAAAATTCAAAAAATATATACAACTGGAAAAAATGGGCATGTTCTTTAAGGGCACTTTCTTGTTCTTCTTGAAAGAATAACTTACACCTAACAAATACATTTGGGCAAAGTTTGTAACCTTCAAAGACCAAAAGGATACCGGTTATTGGTGAACATAATATGATTTTTGTATGTGATCACACAAATAATGTTTGAAGCATTGATCTTTGGAAGGCAACATATTACTCTCTCATATCTTCACAAAGATACAAGCTGGAGAGTGTAGATCTGTACATATTCGTACCAGCTAAGATCTTGTCCAGATTATCTTTCAGCTCTAGAAACTAGTAGAACATTAAGATTAAGCTTTTTCGAGAACATCTCCAAGGACATTTTCACTTAAGATTCAAAACCAGACCATGTAATATACACAGTGCAATTTTCTCTAAATTACTTCCTGCTCAGACTGACATGAATGAATTGTTAAATAAATAAGGGAAATTTTTTGGATGGTCTAACACATGGGAAACCTAGATTACTTAGTAGTGATTACATCCTTCGTTGACAAGTTCAGCTTCCAGTAGATGAGGTGCTCACCTTTATTTGACCATTTAAAAATACTTAATTAGTTTTTTGTTTCTGTAACATTTTAAGTTACATTTTTCAAAACTCTGAACTATGAATAGCAAAACAAAATAAAAAAATGTATTTTAAATGAACATAATTCATGAAAATGTTTTTTACATAGCAGATTGATGTAGATGACCATGAAAATGTAAAATACAACCTTAATGCTACAAGCTCTTAAGTGTCTCCAATTTATAAGAACATATTATTTTTTCACTCTCCAAATACAAGACATTTTTATAATTTCAGAAACTTTTCTAAATATACACGCTTATTTTGTCATACCCTGGTCCTTGCTGTCAGCAGGGATGTTCTTACCAGCTCAGTCCTTTGTAATTTGTTATTTCAGTTACTTGCCCAGGGGCTTACCCCATATCATTGGCCTATTTTGTGTGTTCCCAGGAATCCATTTATAAGCTGTTAAAAAGGGATGATGTTGGATTTAGGAGTCTGAATAAAGTAGGGCAGAGATTTCTTCTATGTAGGTAGAACAGCTGGAAACACCAGGGGAAAAAAAAGGGGATCTTACAAGCAGAAGCTGCATGTGACTGAAAAATAGGCAAAGAATACTGGTGATTGAGTATACTATATGTTAATGAAAGACCAGTGATCTGAAGGTGAAAAGCCGACTTCTTTTCAAAGAAATCAAAGCAAAATAATGAAAGGCTTTGTAATATTAGGAAGCACAGGAACAGACTGTAACCAATAGAGTGGCTCTCCAATAACCTCTTCATTTCCCATACACTTCTCTTCTGCCTCATTCTTCTCTTTTGCCTTTTTCTTGGGATGAACACAGTAACAGTTTCCTTGCAGTTTTACAGACGTGCAAAGCTATAATCAAAAAACCTTAGAAAACTGGGACATGTTATTGGTGTCTTTGTCTCCATGGTAAGCGTTATGTTGGCTGTTATGTCTGAGGAGGCACAGAAATAGAATACACTTCCAGTTTTTAGGGGATCATGATTCCCCTAAATCATAAAAGTTATAGTGCTTTATGCACAACTTTTAGGTTTCTGCAGGCTTCCATTACATTCACGAATGAACTAAATTGTGTAAGTCCCTCCCTATGCACAAATACACATGTTTGGGTTTTGAATTGTTTTTTAACCAAGTAATACATTGTTTAAAATTACTTTACTTAATGTTTGAGAAATGTTCAAGTGGAAGTGTTCAAGGCCAGGCTGGATGAGGCTTTGAACAATCTGGTCTAGTGGGAGGTGCCCCCCCCCTATAGCAAGGGGGTTGGAACTAGGTGATCTTTAAGGTCCCTTCCAACCTAAACCATTCTATGATTCTGTATCATTTAAAAAAAAGGTCCTTTGGAGCTACATTTTCAGTAGCTGAAAATGCTTACAGCATGGCAAAGGTGAAGAGCTTGTGACTATGGAATGCGTGTTCTTCAGAAGTTAACGTGGAATAATGGAATACTTGAATGCTCTCATCTGCAGCATTGATCAGGTCTTGTATGACTAACTTTAATCTATTTGAAATTCAATTTCTCCATTTAGTCATACAGAGAAGAATACTTGCCTTTTATGAGGAAAGAAATACAAAATTTGTAGCTGAAAGTTCAAATCATGAATAAGAAACATAGAACTCATGTCACATTTCATATTCTACTTGCAAAGCTCATCAGTGTTTTTAACAAGGTTGTCTCATTTATTTTTGGCAAAAAAAATATCTTTTCTAAAAGATTTCAATAACTCAGCTATTTAATTGGGATCGTACTTTTGCAGTATGATTTTATGAATGTCTTCTAAAAGGATTCATACATATGTGTTTGATAACAATGATGTTATTCCATGTCTAGGTGCTTGATGACCTTTCTCCTGTTAATGGAATAATACAGTCTTCTCAGGTATTTCTCATACAAGTATGCAAAATCGTTATTTGATGGCACATTTTGAGCAAAAACACAGGAGTTAATTTGTAGTGATGGAGAAAATTGGATATACTGCTGATTCTTATTTGTGATTTGGCCAATTAGTACCACTTTTTGCATCTTGCCTATTAGCATTATGGTTGTTGTTGACTTGCTGCAACTACATTTAATATACAATTAATATTAATTTCTGAGCTGCTACGTATGTGAAGGCTTATGGTCATGAATAATGTTTTTGGTATTTCTACAACTTCCGCTCTTCTCAGAGATAGTTAATACTGGGATAAAAGTAAGCTTACTTATTTAAACAATGATTCCAGTGTTTCATTCTAAAATGACACCGGTTTGATATTGATTAAGTATTTCAATTCAAACATGTGATTTGTCTTTCTTTCCAATCTTTTTTAAGAAAGATCTAACTACTATTCTGTTCTAAAAAATATACAAAACCCTAGCACTGTTCCACATTCATAGCATATGCTTTTTGAAAGTAACTATTTTAGAACTATATTTTAAGAACCAAATTACATGACACTTGCTTTCAGTAATACCTTATTCCCTGTAAAGTCCCTTATTATTACAGAGGAGTTGAACTACCTCTGGAAGTGACAAAATGACAAAATCTGACCCTTCACTTCTGATACAAATAAAACCACACTGCAGTTTATCAGTTCTCCCTGAAGTTAATTTGAGATTTAGGCAGTAAGGGTAGGGGAACGAGGAAAGAAAAAAGAAAAAAAAAAAAAAAGAAAAAAGCACTGGGCTGAAGAGAGGTAATTTCTTTCAGACTTTCTCTCTGCATGGGAGATTTGATAGGGAGTACTGTAGTTTAAAAGTCTGAGTAAATGCAAATGAAGGAGAAACTGGGACATCTGGGTATAAAAGTATATTATGTAGTTCCAAGAGGTCCAGTGGCACTTGTGTTGTGTTTAATCAAGTAGAACAAGGCAGATATTAGATCCTGGTAGACTATTTTGCTTAGCATTCTACAAGTTGTATTTAAATCTCAGTGGCCTGAATGCTAATTAATAGAACAAATTAATCTTTTTGACCCAAAGGAAATTTACAAGCATGTTCTTCTTACGTTTACAAGGGTATTTATGTAGGCTTTCAATGGCTCCATTGCAAAGACTGAATAAGAGATGTGTGACAGTCCCAAAACAAAATTAGAAGGAATCAGGTTTTAATCAGTGAGGCTTTTTAGAATGTAGTTGCTAGAGTAGAGCAAGGTTGGCACTCAACTCAGTGTCAAAACACTCTGACATCTCTGAAGAGGTTATTTTCTCAGAAGGAAACCATTTTTTTCCCATTGAAGTTTGTAAATCGATACTGTTCTCTAAAAGTGTCCAGACATTTTCCTAATGTGTTTTTGTTAATGGAAAACAAGGAAAATAAGATTATAGTGGGTGCTAAATGGAAAAAGGAATCTGAATGTGAAGAAAAGGAAATGAGAATGATAGTGCTTATCCAGTGCTTACCTCATGAAAAAGCCATACCCAAAAATGGATTTCAGTTTATATTGTAAAAAACACCACAGCTGGGATTTACATGGGTCATAGCTTTCTAACAACCATGCTAGCTGCCCCCTGCCCTAAGCTGTATACACATAGTATGCCACATGTAGTCTCTTCTTTTTTCCTGAAACTGTGACCCTTCCGAGTGGTGCAAAAATGCAGAGAAAGGTGTTAGCCCAATGGACGTCCTGAAACTCTGTTTAGAGTACTCTGTCTTTAAAGCACCACGGTTTTTTTCCCTTTGGTTGAAAAAACTATAACACACTGAATATTGTGGGTTTTTTTCTGTTTCTTTACCTGTTCCCATCAAGTAAGATTGCTGATCATATATTCCAATATTATTTAACTCCCCAGTTTCCCATGGCAGTTAGGTGTCTGGCTGCAGCTCTAGCAACGGAGTCTGCTCACGTAATATACAAAAAATACATCACTCAGCAGTGATGGCTCAAAATCAGTCATTCATGGTATGGAGCTCCTCAGCCAAGCAAGCACTTTTACAAGGCATTTTTATCATTATTACTATCTGGATACTCTGCCCTAACAGAATGTAGCAAAATAATTAAACTGAGCAGACTGCCAAAGTACGTGCTAATTAACTTTGGTTAACTTCCTCCAGTATTAGCCTATGAGAGGGACATCATTTGAAATAATTAGACATTGGAGACCTCTAAAAGTTCATCAACTGGTTCATTTTGTAATGCTTTGCCTTTGCTGAACATTTATGAACCTTACGGATCTGCTTGAACTCTTTACTAACACTGGCCTTTCATAAGCAGGTGTCCTGGTGCTGCACTTCTGCGAAAAGCAGAAATCTCACATTAGTGTCAAGTCACCTGCTCAGGTGCAGATGAAGGACATTGAGCTTTACAGAGCACCAGCAGGATGAAAATCTGCCTAGTACTAATATAAACCAACAGAAAAGACAGGTTTCCTGCAATCCAGGAAAGCAGCCTGCACTTGCACAAGAAGGGAATTATAAAAAAGACTTTTCATTTAATAAGAGGCATGGCAAGTGACTCTTCACACATTGAGCAATATGCTTCTTTACGATGCTGCTAATTCCTCCAAGCCTCATCCTCTAGTCCCACAGAAACCAAAGACAATTTTGCTAATAAGCTTTATAGATGGTAGTTTTTTACCTTTGCTGGGGGAATGTTGTGATTTAAGACGGCTGCATTATAGCTGCGGTCGTTACTCTTCCCAGAAAGAGAGACTAGTATCCTTCTTCCCTTCTCTGTTCCTGGAAAAGAACTTTTTAGATGTGTTTTGATAGCGTTGTTGAACAAGAGGTAAAAAACTGCAAAATACAACAGCTGGTGCAGGCAGAATAATTCTAGGAAACCAGATATGCCTTGAATATGCAGGCAAAAAAACCCAAAACAACATCAGCCCATCTGCTGACCCTAACCAGTTCCGCATCTCTCGGTGTGGGTTTCTGTTCACCCATCCTTCTCAAATAATCACTATTTTCACTCACAAATTTGTGCATGTGTTCCTTTAAACAGCTTAATGACACCCTGCTTGTTATGCACACAGTGTAACTCTTATCTGCACCTAAACTGCCAATTCAAGAGACAACTAGCTTCCCGAATCACTCATATACCTTCTAACATTTGCACAGCCACCTACTCCAAATCAACACTCAGCCCAGAAGAAGCGTGCAACGCTGCTGTATGCTCCCTCAGCTTTTGAAGATGGAGAACAACATGCTGTTTTACTGTTAAATATTTAAAAAGACAGGCTTCTGAATATATCTGTCACTAAGCGTAAAAGAAAACAACTGAACAGAAAAAAAAGCTCCCAAGTTTGGCAATACATTAGTGTCATTTTTTAATTGGCTCATGTGTATGGTCACAAGCTAAAGCAGTCTTCACTTGTGTTCTGTATTAATTCCTCTTAGGGTGAACCGGCTCCAGATCAGGACATTGCACCAAGGAAGCATGAATGTTCCCCAGGGCTGACCGTAGAGATATGGATCTCTAATTTACTGTAGCAATAAATCTGAATTTAACCAGCACGTCCACCTCTTACAATTGTCGCATGATCCTCGGGGTACTAATAATTGGCCTTGTCCTCCCTTCCCCTCCCACAGGAGGGACCATTCCTGTGTGCCTCTCCCTGATTACAGTTTCAAGGCCCCACAGGTAAATATAACCTAGGTTAAAAACAAAAAAAACTAACAAACAAACACACACTTTGCTTTTTTTATCTTATTTAGGCAAAGATGTGCAAAAGATTTTTTCAATTTAAAGAGTTTCTTACATATATTCATAATCTTACATACATTCATAATCTAAGGATAACATTACTATATTGTTGAAGGTCATGAAAAGGCAATTTAATTCATTACTTTTGAGCCAAGATAAGCTCTAGAGTCTGAAGCAGACTCTGAAGCAGACAAAGGGTTTGCAGCACTAGTAGAAAGCCAGTTCTTGAGGCTCTAGTCAAAATCCCACCTTAAGCTGACTTTCCACATCAAACTAATCTCACCAAACAGAGAACGTTCACTTAACCTTCCATGCTGAACCTCATAGTCCTCTATAGCATGGCCACTGGATCCCATATATCTGGATCCCATCCTGCCCTGCAGGTGGGGACAGTGGCAGAGAAGTCCCTAGTGGTGGGATGAACCAGGATGGAACAAGGCAGTGCATTTGTGAAGCACCTGCTTTTGTTTGTCAGGTGCTTGCCAGAAAGCAAAATGCCAAGTGGCCAAAACAGCAAACACCTGTGTTTCCTAAGCCCACCAATACCCTGCTTTGGGAACTCGCTTCTCCCGGTCCTCCAATGCCTCGCTCGCTAGCATCTCCTGAGAGAAGATGCCTACAGCTGAGTCCCATAAGGCCACTGGCACTGTACCACCAGCAGCGCTAACTGGGGCTAAGAAATCAGTCTGTGATAAGTATTTTTTTCCTCTCATCCTGTGCTTTATGCTGAAATATCTGCCTTTCATTTAGAAACAGAATGAAGCCTTTTTAGTCTCATTTGAGTGTCATGTTCACTTACCTTCCTGCCATATATTTTTTTCTTTTTTTTTTTTTTTTTCTCTAATGCTGTTTGTCACATTGGACTATTTTATAGACTGGAATATTTTATAGTCGGTTAACATTAGACACTGTGGGCGAGTCCACTTTAAGGTCTTGTGCAGCGCATAGAAAGGCATTGGTTTCCCAGTTGGTAATTTAGAGCAGTAGCTTAATTTAGGTGTTTTGAATGCCCCTCTGCAAGGACTTATCTCCCTCCATATGTAAGGTCCTGGGGCACTGCCCAGCCTCCCCAGGGGCTCCCATTACCCTGCCCATGGCCCTGTTTCATCCCAGCCTGGGGCAGCCAGCCCCTGCTGCACTGATGTCTTGAGATGCCATGGCCCTTCCCAGCTTGGCCATGGGCCATGCTGAGCCAAGTGCCACATGCCAGCTGACACCCCGTGTACCCCGACATCACGGGTTATAAGTAGTCTTGCGCGTCCACCTCTTTGTGATTGAGGTTAACCCACGAAAGCACTCGTTTCTCTTCCTTCCTTCATATTACTGCAGTTCTCAGATCATTACACAGTATAACTCTTCATCTCTGGAAGAAAGCTCATGTGTTTACAACTATAAATTTTTGAAAAAAAATTATCTTAAGTTGTATAATCAAGTGAAGCACTGGGCCAAGAGGAAAATTGTTTTTTTGGAAAAAAAAAACCCCAATTCTTCAGTAAACTCTAAGTCGGGATTTATGGGAAAAAAAGTCCCTTTAGTCCACTCTAGAAGGCTTTTTCCATTAACATCGGGATAAATCATAGCACTAGCAATCAGTTCTGAATCCTGCAATCTACTGAGAGTTGGTTTCTGCAGCTATAGCCTGCAGTCTGTGTCAATGAACAAGCGTTCATTTCGTCACCTTCACAGATCTTAAGAACGACTTCAGTGAATTAAATTGAGAATTTTATTATGCAGCAAAACTGTAGCATATTGGTAAACAACGATGTTGTAAAAATGACTGTCAGCTTGTAGTGCCATATTTTACAACTAGTATGGAAAACCTTTGCAGGTGCAGTAGTTGTATTACTTGAGCCTGTGCATCTTATATGTCCAGTACAAAACACATTACTGGCTATTCACTCACTTTGATCAGCAGCGTAGGTTAAATTAATTTTTCTTGTTCTTTATTCATAAAATAGGATACTCGTGTTCACTGCTGAAGTTATTAATTTATCTTTTTCCTCTTCCAATGCTCATTTTCACCAACAGTGTGAAGATTTTGTACATGCTGCCAGATACACCTGCAAACAAGATCCTGCATTTTTAAATATGTACTTAGCAGCTAATAATGTTGATCTAAAAATCATGTACTTACATGTGGAGATCTATGTCTTGAGTTCTCTTAATTTGTTTTAGGAAAGCTTCATCAGTTATCAAAAAAAATATTCTTAAAAATTTGTATTTAGGTCTTATGGCTCAGTTTCTTTGTTCCTTCCGTTCCTTAAACAAAAGAAGTACTTAGAATACTGTGAATTCTTAATTTATTGGTTTTTGGATAAAAGATTTTGAAGATAATTTCATTTTTAATTATTTAACATTTTGAAGTTACAAGTTATTTCTAGTTAAGAAGACAGGCTTAAAAGGAAACTTAGAGGTAAACTTCAAAAATATGTACCTGAACCTTCAGTAACTTAGTCTGTTTACATATAAAGCTATTTAAAAGCTAAAAGTCCCAGACAATTTAATATTGTTGGAAAATTAAAAGGCTATATTACCAAATCTATGTTCCATCCGTATTCTCCACACTGCAACAGGCTGTGCAAAGTTAAATTAACTGAAAAACATTAAAAAAACCCAACAGAAGGCAGTTCCAGAAAAGGAGTCTTCCTTTTCAGTCAGTCATTTGGAAAACCAAAATTTTTTATTTCATAGAGCATAAAAAAATAGGCTTTTTTTGAATCAATCAGTGCTTCTTCCCTTCCTCTCCTTCATTACAGCTATGGTGGATTGTTTGGTAGGTAAATACGAAGAAATAGTCACAGTAAGAAAGAAGATGCAATGCCTTAAGCTGGTATTGCTGGTGATTGTTTTGATATTCAACTGTAGCTTACACTTGGGTTCTTCCCAAGTATGCTAGCACTTTTTTCCTCATTCTCCTACTTTCTTACTCTTAAGTTTTCTTCTCCTTTCACAAGCAAACATGAACATGTGCAATCATTCAAACTTCTAACCTCAATATTCACTTTCAGTTTCAATGATATCCTACAGGTCACACAGTTTGACTTCTCATCTGCTCTGTTTACAATTATAAGGACAGTTTTGGGTCAAAGAACAAAAAAAAAGACCTATTTGTTTGTTTTTTGACCAATTCTATTTGGCTGTAGCAGTAACAGCATAGTTGAAAGGTCTATAAAAGGTCTGCAGGTCAAAAAACCTATACATGATGGCAAATACATAACAGTACTTAAGCATTTGGATGGATTACAGCCAATTACATCTCATGTGCTAAAGAATAATTGTATTTTTCTTGAAATTAAAAATAGAATCTCATAGACTTCAGCTGAATTCAACCATATCCTTTGTGAAGTCTCCATTTTGTCAGCTTTTAGATTTTTTCAGAGTCTTTTCTACCTTATCAAACCAGTCAGGTATTAAACCCATGTCAATGAAACACTGTTCTTTGGACTATTCCTTTCCAATTAGGAGAATCCCTCATCCTTAACAAATGAATTTCTTATCTGCATTGCTTTCATGTTATCCAACTAAGTGCCAAAGCAGGACAATAATATTTAATGAGAAGTCATGTGAGACAGAGAAAAAAAATACGTAGAAAATGTAATAAGTAGAGCCAGTTTTTCAGCTGTACATAACTCTTCTGAAACTGTACCAAGCTGAAGTTTTTCTGGAGTGAAATATAGTAACAAGAATTTACATCTGTACAAAGTACAGCTTTTTCTTTGTTGATATGTTTGTTTGTTAGTTTTCCTTTTCTGTTTCTAGTCTTTCATTCTCATTACAAAAAGCTTTCTGACTCATTCTGGATTTTTAAAAATATTTTATATGGAATTTAAACTTTTTCTCTTTAAAAAAAAAGCCCCACCTTGAGCTGTTTTCTAGATTACTCCTCTACTGGTTGATTAATACTTCTGCAGTAATTTGAAAAAATAAGACTTTTATAAACACCATTATGAAAGATCCTTGGTTAGTATAGCTGTCTAGAGGTTAAAACTGAGTGCAGATCTAGACATCATATTCTTTAATTTTTGTCTTATTTCTGCATAGTAATAGAACCCAATTACATTTCTAAATTCATAATGAACTTTAAAATAAAACTAAAGATGTACCATTGGAAAAAACAAGTTAACATTCTCAAAAACATTGTGTAATATCTGTGTGCAGAAAATAAATTCAAAATATAGTTAGTCAGTTGTTAGGATGCAAAGTTATAGTCTATGTGAATCTCCATTATACAGTAAACACAAACCTTTTATTAATGGTTGTGCTTTGCATAAGGAAGCTAAGGTCTGGAAAAGTTATAACTTCCTACGATTTACTGAAGTATTTCTTAACATTACAGGAACTAAAGCATTTCAGGGAACTTAGAGTGAAATTGAGATAGAAGGTACATTACCTTTAAATGGATGGCCTTTGACTCTGAGAATTCAAAATCCAGTGGAGATTAGAGCATCGGTTAGCTTTGCGATTCCAAAGTGAAGCACTGCCCCAGTTTGATAGACTGTTTTTGAAAAGACTGGAAGACAAGAGAAACTCAGTTGTCGTCTCAGCTAAGCCAGGGTGGTTATATGTTATACTACAAAAACATGCAGAAGTTGATATCCACTGAATCCCTATAATGTAAAATATCTTCTTAGAGAGCATGTTGGCATATATGGCTTTATTCTGCATGTATGTTTGTATTTTGTGTGTACCAAAAGAGAGGTTGTTGTTTACATATTTAATGGGACAAATTGATGGGACCGGATCACCAACCATCTAGAATTTATTAAAAGATGAAAGTACTTCTCTCTTTTTTCATAAAACCCAAAATGGTATCAGGACTCTGTTGAAAGTAACTGTAGTAATATTTAACACACCTCCATATGCGTTGGTAAAAGTTATGTTATCAAGTACCTAGAAGTTACAGTTACACAAAAGTATTTTGGGAATAAAGTATATTTTTTATTAACAAGAGCAAGACTAATTAAATAAGAAATTTCCAAAGATGAAGTGAGATCTTGTAATCCTTAAAATAGGATTAGATATCTTCCTCACTGAAAAAGTCACACAACTCCCATTATTCGTAGGAGTCAATGGATTATTCTTAGGCTCATAGAGTTGTTCAGGTTAGAAGGGACATCTGCAGTAGTCCAACTCTCCTGCTAAAACAAGGTCAGATAGAGCATGTTGTCTGTGATCATGTCCAGTCAGGGACTGAATATCTCCAAGAATGGAGACTCCCCAAGCTCTACAAGCAATCTATTTCAGTATTTGATCTCCCTCAAAGTAAATTTCTTACATTTAAGTAGAACTTGTTATATTTCAGTTTGTGCACATTGCCTCTCGTCCTTGATACGATTGACTTTGTCTTCTTTACATGCACTCATAACATTAGGTATTTAATACATTGCAATATTTGATTATGAGATAAACCAAGCTACCAAAAACCTCCACTTTGGGCTGCTGAAAATTTAGGCTACTGTTTCTCGTGAATTTTGAAAATAATTTTATTTCAAGTGAAATGGACTGAAATCAAGCAGGAAAATAACAAAACCCTCTTGAAAATGGAATTCTAGATCTTTAGCTATGAGCACAGTGTTAAAAAATGTGGTAAATGTAATTTAGTAAATACAAATCTATGCATAGGGAATACCTAGAATTTAGGCAAAAGTGATTTACAACTATATCTTTGTTTTCTATCTAAAGTATTGCTTCCATCTTCTGTATATAGTAGTTTAATAATATTCTACAGGTTTACTTTTTGCATTCAGTTAATGTTTGGCAGAGTTCAGAGTATTCATAGGGCACAAAGCAATTTTGCAGTGTTAGACCCTGCAGATAAAAAAACAACACTACCCTAACGAATTTTGATTGCATCATATTGACACGGTTGATTTATTTTATATAATAAAATAAAACTTTTTTTTTTTAATTTATATAATAAAATAAACATAAGTCTATCTTTGGATTAGAAGGAGAATAGGTTCAAAGCCAGAGTAACCCAAAACAAGTTCTGCAGCCTCTGCAAATGGGCGACACACTAAAAGATTTTGGCTTCTCATGTGTGCTGTCCTGATAGTTGATGAGAATTTCTAAAGCACTTAGGTTGGGTACAATGACTTTGAAAACCTTTTAAAATCATTTTCTTGCAGGTCAGTAAAAATAGATTAAAACCCAGCCGTTTTCTGTTACAAAGTGTCCTATAGTAGCACACTGTATTTATAAAGTCTATCAAGTAAAACTGTATCTGTAATACTTATTTCTGTGAATAGAGATATCTTTTTCTGTTTTTTCTAATACATATTATATTATTTCTTAGATGCAACATAGTTTAGATAGATGTAGTACAGAGTGTTATCAAGTATTCTGAAAAAACAAAAATAAACACTTGAAGAAACACAGGATAAGACTATTTAAATTCCGACATTTTATAATAAGCTTAATACATTTGAAAATGCAGAAGTTACTGGTATTATTTATTCGTTTAAGACTACCATTCTAAGATGTCATAGAACTTTTAGAAGTAAACATTTATTTTAGCTTTCCTTGAAGTATCTGTTCATTTTCAAGAATTTGGCTCAATAACTGAACTTAAATTGACATGCCAGGAAACAAGAAAGAATCAATTTTCACTAGTTTTATTTAAAGTTGTTTAGAAGCCCAAAAGAAATCAATTGTTGTGTATACACACTTTAAATGTCAGCAAATATGAAATGAAATGAATTTTTGATGACATACGGAAAGTCAGCATTTATACATTAGTTATATTAGAAAATCACCCAATAGACCCATTATATGTTATGGTGTGTCAGCATTTCTATTAGAGAGACTGATATTTCACATGTCACAAAAGTTCTCTCTTCATGGACTATTTTTCTCAAACAAATTTTGAAATGTGTTCTCAATTTGCAGGGCTATAGAAAGCTAAATGCATGGGAATTTCCCATATTCCTCTGGCTAATACTTAATTGTTTTATTTTTCACAATGAGCTCTTGTTGGCATTTAGCCTATGCACAGTGTAACAATATTAATTATTTTTAAAAAATACTGAAGTATGATATTCTGAAGGAGAATATAGAATGATGAATGTGAATGTATGTGGGAATTCTGCAGGGAATACCTCATTAAGGTTTGTTATGCATTTTTAAAATACAATCAAAACAGGATGAAAATATCTCCTTTCTTTTTGCACTATTATTCATACATGTGTTTCTGTTTCTGTGGATTCCTTTATAAAGTTCATAAAAGCAAAATTTCTTGCCCACTTTCCTGTCTGTTTTGTAATCTACTGGACCTACAAGTAGGTCCCAAAAGAATGAAAAATGCCATGTCTTTTTTCAAGCACTTTCATGTGTGCAGGTCCTCCTTAACACTCCTTCATAGAGTATCTTCTTCGAACACTAGGAAGACTAACAGCTGTTTTATGAAATCTTTGAGGACAAATCCTAGAACATCCACATCTACAGTAATGTTTACAAGAAACTTTAAAGGTTATCTTTCGGGACAATGAAGACTGTCAATAGACTATCATGGACTCATAAATCAATGTTTCTTGCACTGGTAAGAATTTAAGGTCCAGACTGAGAGACTTAGAACAGGTGTCAGATACTCAAAACCAGAAAGAAAAAAAAAAAAAAAAAGAAGTAATACTTGTAATCAAACTGTCACCTCCATGCTAAAATTCCTGTCTTAGAATAGATGAAAAGGTGAAAATACTCCAGGCCAAAGAGGGAGAAGCACGTGAAAGTGTTGGGCTGCTTCAGGCAGGGCAGTTTGACAGGACTACCTGCAGTGCCTTCAACAATATTTGTGATCTCAGCCTAGTTCTTCATTTTTTTAAAAACAAAATTCACACAAATCAGAATGTAGAGAGTATCCACTCTGTTTCCCCATGAACAGACATAACATTACTTCTCTCTTACTCCTTATTAATTACAAGTGATATCAATTCCTACCAGCAGAAAAATGGAAGGGCCTTTTTATGACCTGAATCCTTTCAGAGCCACTGCTTTCTATGATGTTGTTTCTCTTTATATGACACTGGGCACATTACTTTTGTCTATATGTGCATCATTGCATTTGTTTTTTTATAACTAATTTCGTTTGAGTCACGCAGATATTCTAAAGTAATCTTTTGAAATACCTTTCTCTATTGGGTCTGCTTTTATTTATCCAGGCAGTAAAATTAGCTTTCAGTTGAGATACAGGGTTGTGGTGCACATGGCATTTTGGAAAAGGGCACTGGCTTCCAAACTTACAAGGACTGTGTGAATCAAAATGTCCATTTAGCTAACAGGACAAAGACTGAAGCAAAGCTGTGCTTCTGCACATGGTAAACGAGGGAAATTTACTCGTTCTGGGGATTATTGTCAACAGGTGTATTAAAACCTGCTTTAGTTATCACAGTGTGTCATGATACGTGGTTTTCTGTGTTATTTTGTCATCTGGAAGTGTATATGTAGAAGTAGGCATTTTTTATGCAGCAAAATTATTTCAGAAATTCAGTTGAATATAGTGTTCTTTATTCCAGTGGCAACGTACTCATGGAAAAATGAAACATCTATTGTAATTACCCACATAGTTTCTATTACTGCAATATCCGAGAGCCAAAATAATGATTTTATATATTTGCATGGAAACAGAGAGGCAACAAGAATGATAGCCATAGAAAAAATAAAGGTATTGCGCCTCAGTTTTACAGCTTCAATTCTCCAAAATCATCTATAAGAAAAACATTCCTTGCAAACTAGAGTAAGGAAATTGAAGAGGAGGTAGTCCACCTGATTTAGGAAGGGTGTGTGTGTAGAATACCGGGCAACATTCTTCAGCATACTCTAATTGTCATTGACATGTGTAATTTTTTAATATCATAAGGCCTGATTCTCAGGAAAGAAATCAACGTCAACACTGACTCACTCGTCTGTGTCACCATACAGATCTAACTCTCTGTGCACCATGGTGCCCTGGTTTGAGGTAAAACAGAATTGATTTTCTGTTCCGTAATTTTACTTTTTCACTAAGCCTCTTCTAACTAACAGAACTCTCCAAAATTAAAGGTGTATTTTTAAGACTGTAGTCTGCTCCCAGAGTGATAAGACCTGATTAGTTGTAATTTATGCCAAGGCATGGTATGCAGAGACGCTCTTGCTTATACTTCTAACAACCGAGGCCAACCAACTTTGTTATTTGCCCCGTTGCAGGGTCGGAAGCGGAAAAGCATGGAGAGGTCCCATCTGTGGGGAGGAGCGGACAGGACAGGTGACCCAAACCTGACCAACTGGGTATTCCGTCCCATCTGCCCCATGCTCAGTACAAAAGCTGAGGGATCAAAGGGTCAGAACTCTTTCTTTGATGACCGGCATTGAAGGAGGACTCTCTCTGTTTGTCTGCCTTTGATCCTGATCTGTGTGTTCCTGAATCCAGTTCACGTTCACATCACTGAGTCCAGTCTGGGACTTTCCCCATGCCTGTCAGTGATGTGATCGTCATCCTGGGAGCTCTATATGGTTTTCTATATGTTGTATATATTTCATTATTTTATAATTTGTTATTTTATTAATTTACTAATATTGTCACTAACGTAGTTGTTTTAGTTTTTTCTAAACTCGTGTCTTTCTCTCTCCCCTCTCTCTCCTTGGTGAGAGAGATGGAGGCAGACCATCTGTCATCCACTTCAGCATCCTGTCTGTCCCAAACCAGGGCACATGGAAAAATGCGTAGTCACAGCTTTGCGGCAAACGAAAGTTTCATTGTATTATGCTAAAACATAGCCCTTTTGCTGTGTTGCTCTGAAGGATTGTACAGTTAGTTTCTTTTTCACAGCGTGAGGGGAAAAGTCACCTCAAGAGAGAACAAGGTTATGCAGCACAAACCAGCACTGGAAGGTTGGGCTACTTCCTCCTCAACTGGAAAGAACAAAATTTATGCGCCAGGTGATGGCAGAGACGAGGCTATATCCACAAGACATATCCATAAGACATGAGGTTTAAATATTTGCCTGTGCACAAAGGATGGGGTTATCACCTCCCTTCTGCATGTTTAACAGAGATGTAGGGAGATGAAAGAATGTGCTAACAGTCTTGATGAATCATGGCAACTCTGCAGAGCTACTGCTTTGACAGGGAGAGCGTGAGCCACGCTGATGGATCTGCTCGCCTGCTCACACTCCCCTGTGTAATTCATTCCTACCATGAGGACGAAAAACTGAAGCAAGGCCATTCACAATGATACTCCTAGGTGTATACCATGAAATATATCTTAACAGTTTTGTTCCTTTAGTGGTGCTCTGTACCCCACGGAAGTCAAGGGAGAATCACTGGGCTTTCCGCACGTGCACGTCAGTTCGTGTCCCTTGTTATTTTTCATTGCTGCGTTTGTGTTCGGGGTGAATGGCAGTGTTGCTGCATATAAGCCAGACAAAGGGAGAGTGGCTCGGATACTAGCATTGGGATTTGGGAATGCTGCCTTAGCTTCCTGCTCCTATCAGAACTTGCGGTATTGAACAGACTGATCAATAATCAGCTCCTCGATGGAATTTTAGGATAAGGATTCAGAAGTACTACCTCCACAGTATGGAGGGGAGTTAGACACTTCAAAGCAGATATCGTAAAGCAGACTGCAAAACAGAACTGCCCTAGACAACCAGTAAAAAGTGCTGAGGAGAGGGATTACAGCATCTTCAATCCCAGCTGTCCCCAAAATTTGATGTATTCTCTCTATTTAAGACATGCAAGCTTGAAAGTTTTCTTAAATGTTCTTTTGTTTTAGAACTGAGAGGAAGATCCTACCCTTTTCCCAGGGATGGCGAGAAGATCAGCATTTTTCTATGCAGCAGCTGAAAGGTCAGAGCACTCCACCACCACCTGGGTCAGACAAGTCCTGTTTCCTTTTCTCTGCAAAACGTTCAGACCCCACATCTCCTGCTTCCCCCAGCAGCACCCAATGTGTCAGATGCTGCTCCAAGTCAGAGTAGCAAGAAACACTTATGAAACATGAAAGATGTGCTTGTGTCTCACTGTATTTCACATTGCTACGGGAAGTATGGTGGAAGGCAGCCTGAACAGCTTATTCCTGGCTACACAGAGCTGAATGTTTTAGAGCTATCAAAAATAAGTAGTGATCAGGGGGTGTGACAAGAAAATCAGAGAAGCCTATGTGAGTGACTGCTTTCTGAACTCTAATACCTCAAGAACTGCTAATAATGCAGTCTTCCTGAATTACTTCTTACTAAATTTCTTTTTTAATGAATAGTATACTTTCAGAAAGCTCATTTTTTCCACTCCATAATTCCTAATAACTGAAACTCATTTAAAGAGTTTGCAAACTCTTCCTGTAATTTAGAAGCTTTTTCAAGAAAAGGGAAGTTTCTGCAACTTACTTGATGACTTGAGATGAGCAATCTCATGTAAGGGTTGTATAGCTCCATTACCCTTGAACTGAAAATCCTGATGGGATGCAAGTGATGAAGGAAACATCATTCAGTTCCTCATCTCCTGTCTTATTCTGCCAGAGCAGTGCCCAAGATTTTGGGTAAGGTCAGCTGTACACGTTCTTGTGGAGCTCAGGGCCTGCAACCTTTCTTCCATCTGATCTTAATCAGGTGTCAAAAAACAGACAATCCTATTGATGTGAGAACACATGGCTACTAATGTGTCAGACAGAAAACCTTTATTTTTCAGTTTTGTGGAATCCTTTTTGATAGTACACAGCTATCAAAGTCACTGCCCTTTCAATCTCATTGAAAGCAAGCAAAACATTTACATTTCCTTGGCTTTAAATTGGTAATAGTTGCATAAAAAATAAATCTTTTTTTTTTTTCTTTAGTGAGAACATTTTTTTTTTTTTTAAAACAAAAGGAACAAACTGAATACTATATTTACTTACTATTCATTCTGGAAAAAAAATAATTTTCAAGATTTTAGCAAAGCAGGAAAGATATAACTTACAGGGAGGAAAAGTATGAATTTGCAGTCAATATTTTTAAAATCCGTATAAGGAGATTGCAGTAATTGTAAGTGTTTTTAAAACATATAATTTTCTGTAAGTACCCGAATGTGATAACCGTTTAAGAGTAACTCTGATGCTAATAAGGATTTCACTGCCTTCACTGAACACTGTAGCAGCTTTTTTTTATATCCCATTGTATTGTGGAATGCCTGCCTAAATCAAAGCTCTTTAGTACTTTCACTATAGTCAATGAATAACCTCACACAAAATTGAAAATGAGCATATATTTTTGGTTCTTTTTGAGCCAGAATGAAAAAAAACCCCACCTTTCGTTTAGTCAGTCAGCAAGGTCCCTCATGATGATGCACCTCAAGCTTAGAGGTGAAACAATCTGTCTTTGCATCATGAACTGAGAGATTAGTGAAAGATGCTGAACCGTCAATAAGCAATGCAGAGCTGTTTAGAAAATTATTATAGACAGAATCTTACAGAGTGAACAATGGTAGCTTGTAAATTGATATTTATTTTAATTAACAATCACAAAAATCTGCCTGGCTTTACAGTGCCTTGTAAGATTATCCATGGTAAAGACTCAACCTGGTTATGAATTTTGCCAAAATTTGCAAACCTGCCAGAGTAGTAAATAAGAAATCTTGCCGCTGAAGATGCTACCTTTTTTAATATCTCATTCTGCCAGGAGGGTAAATATGCCATAATCATGGACCATCTTGTGTTTTAGCCTACAACATTGAAAACAACATTGACTAGATTTATATATCTCCAAAATTAAAGCAGTACAACATGAATTTGTAAAATCATGAGTAACCTCTGAGATTAAATTCCAGAGGATGATATAGTTAAAGTAGGGGTGCAAATTGTTTCAGGCTGTTCCTGGGGCCACAGCACATGCAGGTTTTATTCTGCTAGCATTTTTAATAAGTAGTGCAGGCATCTTTCTTGAAAGCAGTCATTACAATGGTACAAATTTATTCTGATGTGTTCCTTTTTTCCCTAACTGAAAAGATTTATTCCCCGTGACATAATGTCTTTTAGGCAGAGTTGAAATATATCATTTGCAAAAAGAATATTCACCTAAAGTTAAGTGTTACATTCAAATCATGTCTCTGAAGGTTTATGCTTTCTTCTTCCATCACATTGACAGTTTCTTGGCTTTTGGGGGTAATAGTACTGTCCTGAAGACTTAAGATTAGGAAGCAGTCACACTTTGATCATTTGAGAGCCCAAGGGAATCTGAATATATTTGAGACCACTCTTCTATATCAGAAATATGCATGTAGGTGTATACACTGCAGCCAAACACAGTCATGATGTACAGTCACAACCACAAAAAATGAATTTTCCTCTGTAGATTATTAACCCAAACATAGGCTGCATGTTCTTTTGTTGCTGATGTATTAGTACTGATAAAGTAGAAAAGACATGTGTTTTATGTCTTTATCATTCTGCACTAGGAATTAGCAAAAATGTATTTTTAAAGCAAAACAGTGACATAAAATAGCAAGATTTCAAAGTGCATGGAAATAACTATCACCTTCCTTTCTACTTTTCATTGGAATCTACTGAAAATCAGAAACTAACTGCTGATGTAAATTTTGATATTGCCTGCTTTATTATATCGTATTAATTTCTTGGATCCTGCTGTATACATATTTAATTGGAATGTGTATATAATAGCTGCCATTTATTTTCTTTGACATAGTTAAAAATGTATATATCTTTTCACTTTACTAAGTAAAACAAAGTATAAAAAAATGTTATGCCACACATTGGTATTGGATCATATATCTTACATAATGTGTGTGAATGTAATGGGACGTTTTGACTTCCTTGGTAGGATCATGGTGTTGCCTTTTTACATATAAGACAGCGTAGATCTTTAGTACTCTCACTTTGTGTTAGCCTAGAAGAGAAACTGCACTGGTTTACCATGTTTATTTTGTTGAAGTTTATATTGTCCATATACTTCTTTATTTGTTAAAGTCTCATTCTCTTATGACATAGAATTGAGCACAGGTTAATCAGTTTTTGTATAATTAAATTCCCTTGTATTTGAACTTAACTTTTACCTCTCCATTTTGTACATACAAGATACATACATATATACAACTAGTTCTCCTGTTTTGAAAATGGGTATCAAACTGATCTGCATATCCTTCATTGATCAATATTGATTTGTTGTGTGTTGTCCTGTTTAATCAGCTCTTGAATTCTCTCTCGCATTTTTCTACCTTTTTATCTTTATTATAAATTTTACTGCTTTCTTTCCTAACCTTAGAAGATACGCACCTGGGTGCAGAGTTTCCTCTTCTTGCTCAGTTGTTCATGAAACCAAAATTTTTGGAGGTTTAGAAAAATATAAGTGTGTTTCGTCTATTTCTACAACCTTCTTTAGGCATCTAAAGTTGACCCCTGCTAAATCTAGTATACAAGCTCAGAGACAGCTTTTATTGCACTTAATATGACTGCTCTCACATTAGCATCAATCAACTTTTAATGTAGTGACCACAAAACTCTGCTTTTTCTGTATATCCTAACATTTTTCTATATTACTGTTTTTCCCTTTCCACTGAATGCCCGAGACCCATGTTGCAACTGAACTGCTATGAAATATCCGTGTTTTCTTTTTAAGCTTCATTTAGACGTAGAACTCATTGATACCTATCAGTAATGCACATTACCCCTTCCAGTACATAATCTTATTTGACTGTTGACAAAAAATTCAGCAGTCAGGCTATCCAATTTCATCACATATTCAAGTCCCTTTCTTATAGTCTTCCCCTCAATACCAAACTAAAACATTGTCCACTCATCTGTAAAGTGCGAATTTGTTATTTAGTCAATATCATTTTACATTTATTGGTCCTCCTTTCTTTTAGAAGCAGTGGGGCCTGTTTTAATGTGAATTTTAAGAAATATAAATTAATAACATAAGCAATGTGACCACAAGAATGAAAGTTTTAGTGTATTATGTCTCCCTTGGATTTTAGCAAAGGTTTGTTACTGTCCTTAAAAAGCAAACAGGGTATGCAGACATAGTTAAGTCCATTTGCTGCAGAAAATCTTTTGACTTATTTTTGCTCTTCCTCATATAACACCACTGTTTGCTGACCTGTAGATTAAATGGAGAAAGTTGCAGACATTAGGCTTTCATTGCTTGCATGCAGAGGGACTTATTAGAGCTTTTTAAAGAATGAGCTTATTTAGTTTCCATTATATAACTTACTTCAGAGCATTGAGTCAGAAAATGAAATTCCTGTATGTATTAAGTAAAGTGAGGAAAAAAATCATTTTAGCTAGTACCTCTGTTTTTTGGGGAAAGAACTTGGAAAAAACATTATTAAAAATTGTGGTGTATTTGAAATTTTTGAGCTACTTCACAGATTTCTAGATAAACATATGTCTTATATAAGCCATAAATTCTAGGGAAATATTCCATAAGGTAGAGTTTGTCCCTAATTATAAGGGAATAGGTAATTAAAATGTGGTTGTTTAGTTTCTCATCTAAAAATAGAGAATCTATAACTCCAAACAATAGCATTACAGATAGAGGCATAAAGCAGAAAAAATCCTGGATTGCCTTATCAAACCAGAAAAGACATGACCAACCAAAAGAAATATTTGTTTAATTTCCAAGATTTCAAGCACTTCAAAAATCCTTGAAAAAATGAAATATGTTTTTAAAATAATTTAATTAAAATTTTTAAAAATAGACAATCAAAATTTATTACTTAAAAAAACCATTTGTATTTGTATGGACTGAAATTCTTTCAGTTCAGCCTATTTGCAGCATTGAATCTGTGAGAACTTATTCTGGAGAAGAAGAGACTGAAGAGATTACATGTATTTTTCCAGCTCTGTTTTATTATGCGTGATGGAAATGATGCTAAAACAGCATCCAAAGTTCTAAGACAGTCACTAAAGACCAATACCCAGATTCTGCCAGTTGCAGGTGCCGTAAGTTGCCTTGCCAAACCTAAATTTTAAATCAGCAATGAAAAAAACAAACAGCAAGGAACTTTACTCAACATGAGTTAAAAAAGCTGCATATTTGATAGTCAATTTCTTTTTTTTAAGATCAAGAAAATGCTCTCTCTTTCATTCCACATCATTATTTCTCATATTTGGAACTCTAAAAAGGGGAATTTGTTTCTTTTTTCCACAATTTTCAAGGTCACCTGGTGTACTGAAGAATTCAACATTTGAATTTGAAACATCTTATTTGTTTTAACTAGAGGTAAAGGTTAGAGTCTAGTGTTCGGTTGGCTCAACCCCAAATGTCAGTAACTCTCTTCTCTAGGTCTACAAAGTTTCTTTCTAAATAACACAGTCACTTGCTGGCATGAAAAATTCAGCAAAAATCCTGTACTTGCAATTTGGTAATCTAGCCCTAAAATAAACTGGCTGCTTACAGTGCCTGACCAGATTATTATTTTTGACTTTGAATTCCAATTTCAGATATCCAATTTGGCAGCATGAGTGTTTCCAGATGGTAGCGCCTGCCTGACCCTGGAATAAAGATAGGCCCTCTGTCTGGATGGGAATTCTGCTAAAATTAAAAAAATTAAAAAATAAAAAATGCACAATCAAACCAACTCTTCCAGCACATACAGCTCTGGAATTTCTGTGCAAATTTGAACAAATGCCTGATTATTCATACTTATTAAAGGAGTAATTTTGATGAATTTCACACTTTAAATAACACTAACATTTTGGCAATTATATACAGGTTTTATTCTTTACGTTATTTTATCTCTCTCTTTTTTTTTTTTTAATAACAAAAGTGTTCACTTTGTGCACTTGTAAGAGAAATAGATAAATCCCACTTCCCCTTCTTCCCTTTCTTTCCTGCAGCACTAATGAAAGAAATAATCATAGACATACAAGGGAATTATTGGCTTGAGTAAGACCGGTTTCTCATCCTCGTCCCCAAAAACAACACGGATAACAAGTTAGTATCAATATAATGAGAGAAAGAAATAACACTGAGAATAACCTACAGCAGAAGTAGCCCCCACATGGCAAGAAGAGGAGACCACCCCGGCTGCTTAGGGTGAGACCCTTTATTCTGGTCGTCAGTGTCAGATGCCCCCTGACTCAATCTCGGAGATATGAGGGGGACACATGGAGCTGGAGATAGAGCTGGAGACATGCTCAGTGCGTCCCTGGGAGCTGTCAGGTCCACCAAGTCAGGAGAGCAAGAGATGGAGTATACTACA
Source organism: Chionis minor (assembly GCA_013398295.1). NCBI lineage: Eukaryota > Metazoa > Chordata > Aves > Charadriiformes > Chionidae > Chionis > Chionis minor. Next base: position 184,218 of record VZSF01000212.1, read on the forward strand.
AGGTAATGGGTATCAATAATCCTCTTCCACTAACCCTCCCTGGACCCTTGGGAGTGGCCAGTAAAGAGAAAAATGTTATTGGTGAGAGGAGGGGGCAGGTAAGTGGCTGAGAGACCTAAGGGACTAATCAACCTAATGGACTGTGTGGAACCAGAGAAACAAATGGGATATTTGTGTCGGGCTGGAAAAACAAATGAAAGATTTTTTGCTTCTGCTAGATGGTATGGGAAAAGATAACAGAAAAGTATTAAAATGTCAATTAGGTTTGAAATACATGTATAACACATCCAGGTAAAGATGATTATATACACTATGCATAGACTAGTTAAGTAAAGGTAATGGAAACCTTAATGGTTTGGGTCAAAACTCTTTGAGGGAGATTTGTGAGAGAGTTTCTACTGGGAACATATGAACCTGCTTCTGATTTCCAAGTTTTGGTCTAATTATTTCAATAATATCAGAAAATAAATATTGAAGGGAGCTATGTCTTTAGGAAAAAATTAAACTTCTGAGATATTTACAAGCCATTTGGGTAATTACTTATTGAAATAGCGATGAGTAAAAGAGCTGCTAGTACAAAATTGTGAATTAGGGAAGAAATTAAGGTAAAGTTGGCAACTGAGTGTTTTGAAAGGAGACTGTGTCTGAAGGACATCATACTAAATTTCACAAGGACTCTGACTACTGGACATCATTTACCCTTTTCATTTAGACTTTGGCACACAAACTGGAGTTTTTATAGCTAAACTGTGTGGCTAAACTCCATGAAACTGGGAAGAACTGTTCATGCAGGAAGGATTAAAAAATTATACAAGAAGAACTGAACGCTTTTGGAAAGGGAGAAATAAAATGGGATGACATTTAGAAATAGAAAGCAAAATGCTTATATAGATCTTGTACTTGGAAGCTAATGTATGGTTTTTTCCAATGGAATGAAGGATTATTAGGAACATAAAAAACCCTGTGAATTCTAGCTGACCCCAATATATGAAAATGATAAATGTGATCCTACATTACATTTCAGTTTCCTTCATATAGACAAAAGAGCTACAAAATCGTACCTAGCTTTAAGTTGCAGCTTGATAAATTGAGGAATAAAACATGTGATATGGTTGACTGCTGCACTTTGAGACCAGGCTCAGTGATCCGGACAACCGTTCTGGAACAACAGTTCATACTTGCAATGTCTTATTTGCTAAATCCTCCTTTCCAGACTTCTGTGCAAGTCATTGCAGGTGACAATGATTGCTTCGTGTGTGTTTTGTTCAATGTAACTGTCATTGTTTGGTGACACTACTTGGAAGATCCCTAAAACTTTAACCACGTGATTAAGTTGTTTATGACCACACTTGTTTAAATTACTCATTTTGAGAATTTAGATACATGAAATACAGTGCCTTTATCTTATAACTACCATCAATAACATTTTATTGCCTTCTAAGATGAGAATATTTTTCTGAAAATAAAATATTTTGTAAAGCATCTTCTCGTTTTAAATGACACATAGTAGGATGTTTACGAAAAGGCTAAGAGCTTAAGTACAGTTTTGCTGCATCAAGTTTCTAGAAGCACAAATAATGATCTCAAGAGAACTCGGAAGAAAATCCGTCATCAAACTTTCAGATTTTTTTCAGGAGGCGAATACTGCCTATTTAGAAGCAGGTTTTCTTCTCTAAATGTAACATTTCTGCTGTTACTTTAGCTACAGATCAGACACCTAGTTCACCCACAAAGAGTGTAATAGAGTGAGATATTTTCAGCTGCTAATGAGTCAGCAACTGAAAAAGTAATAAGATCATCAATGGAAATTAATCTTTTTTTGGTGTTGTCACTGGATGGATTCTCTGGTCCTCAGCTTTAACATGGTTTCATACACACTGCCATGAGAATTTTTCTCTAGAAAGTACAGCTGCTCTCCCAGCAGCTTCTCTGATGTTTGCTCATTCATAAAGGCCACTGCAAAACTTCAAGAGGTGCACAGCATCACCAGATTTAATGTGTCAACTGACTCACTCCTTGCTTGGGTGGGAATTAAGATTAGACTCTGGATCCTCAGGTGAGCCACAAAAGCCGATGTGGGCCATCTGGCCCATTGAATTATTAATAAATAGACTACATTTTATGATAATACAGATTTTTAGTATCAAAATCTCACATTCAAAGTTTTCATTGCATTTGACAGCTAATGTACCAACTTGAATTTATGTATTATACATATAATGTGTAATGTTTAAAGCAAGTTGCTAGATAAACAGCCCTCAGTTTACAACTATACTTAAAAAATATCCTTGGGAAAGGGTTTTACCTTGCAAAGCATTTCTGAATGCATTATTTTTCAGATGATTGAAAGAAAATGGTACATTTCTGACATGTAATTAAAATATTCTTGGTAATGTTATCATACACACTGTTCTTTTCAACCATTGTAATAAATTATAGTGCTATAAAACAAAGATTAAAATGTGCACAGTTCTCTGTTTAAAGCACAGCTTTACAATATTCTCTATTAAATTTCTAAGTAAATGTCAAAATTCTAAATTTACATATATACTAAGCTACATGGAGGAAACAAGGGTGAAGTGTGTGGGTACTTATACAAAGAATAAGTTTGTTTTAGTTAACTAAGTTGTAACTCAGAATCCTTAGGCTCTGTTTCTGCAAGGAAAACCACAAAGCTACATCAGATATTGGTAGATACCTGCAAAAGAGTTTTCCTGTCTGTCCGTCTGAGGAATTACATATCTGAAGCCAGCTTGAGGACCAGTGAGAGTGCTGAGCATGCAAAATTGAATTTACTGGAAATCCCTGCACCACCTCCTGGATGCAGCCATGATGAGCTGAGGATCTCTGTCATGCAAATCCCAACAAGACCTAGATATCAGTAGGTGCTTCTCTGCTCAACTTGATTGAGGTTTCAGTTGTTCTGGGCTAGAAATCAGTATTTAAGTCAGGACTAGGATGTTCAGAAGATGTGAAGTCTAGACCGGTCCGAACTCTGAGATTTCCTTGCCTATCGGCTACATGGCAGTGGCTTTGGGTAGACGCAATGACCACCAGTGCCTCAAGCATCTAAACTTCAGGCAGGTACAGACCTCTGCAATCACAGGTGTACACTTCAGCTCAAACACAGGGCTAAAACACGCCCTGCGTGCCCACTATATCCTGGGCTATGCCTGAAGGTCTAAACAACAGGAAGTTGTATCTAAAATACAGTGAATATATAAAGTTAATATCCATAGAATTTTACTGTCAAAAACCTAGAGAGTCAGGTCTACGAAGGAGCAAACTGACTTCAGACATGCTTCACATTTTGTGCCTACTATTTAAACTGTGACTGTCTTGTGGCTTCTGTATTTGTATTATGCCTAGGAAAATAAGGGCCAAATTTATCTGAGACATATAGGCTACTTAAAAGTTTGTAGGCTTTGAAGCCCCTAACTCTTGGTCTAATAAACGGTCCAGCGCTTCCCACAATGAAACAAGCCCTAGATGTGCACTGGCACCTCACATCTTTGTGAACGGGGAAAAAAGCCCACAAACCCAAAACCCCTCTGTGTTGCTGGGCAGGCTACAGAAGAGCAATGATGAGTTCTGGCCCTGGTGCCCATGGAAATGTCTTGGGAATCAAGAGTATGAGCCACGCTATGGAGTGCTCTCATTTCTGCGTAGACATAGCCTTCAGCAATGCAGACTATTAATAACAGTAATGAACGTAGTACAGCCAACAGAATAACAGATGTATCTCCTTTATAAATCAGTGGGAAAAAATAATGCAGAGGAAATACAAAGAATTTAAATATTCATGTCATAGTTATACATATCAGTTAGCAATAAATACACTGACAAATATATGTGTGTAGATGTGTGTCTCTGTGGAGATACACACATGCATACATACAGCCTCAGTGGTGCTTATCACTATAGTTTGAACCCCTCATACATATTAATGAATTTAGCCTCAAAATACCCTTGGGAAATGGGGAATTATTATTACCATAAAAAAAGAAGAAATGTAATACATTGCAGCATGAAGTAAAGAGTAGGATAAAATATTGCTACAAAACCCCAGTAGGAGTAACCAAAAATAAGATATCACAGAGAAGTTAAGATTAAAACCAGAAATGCTTAAAGTGTAGTAATTCAACGTTACAAAACAGTAGACCTCTGAAGAAAATAAGGAGGGTAATTTTTGCTGGCGTAGGGAGTCATTGCAATATTTTAAGATTCTGTGCATAGCTATTTGTATCTCCGGATTGTCCAGTGTATATAGCTCTCAGTATATTTTCTTGCAAGCATATCGTAAGTTTTAAGTATTAGTTGGAAACACATGAATAAATATCTTTAATAATATCAAGCATATATATTCATTCTTTCACAGCACAAAGATGCTGTAAATCTGGAAACTGGGAGTCTCCTATCTAGGTGTTTTCATCTTGCTCACTCCTCAGACTCCATCAGACACTCCTACACCTTTCTAAAACCTGGCTATTTTACTCAGAATTTCAAGTCTTTTGAAACTCAGGTTCGTTTGAGAAATAAATAAAAGTCCCCAAACAATAGTTACGATCTTGAGAGGTTTTAAAGATATCTCAAAATGTCTGAAATATTTCACAAATTTTTCTAGGTGGGAGTATTTCTTTGATCATTTTATATACACATTTCTCTTGAACTTGTCTCTAGCGTGAGGCATTTCTAGTCTCTGTAGCCCTTTATGAATAAGATTCAAGATACTTCTAATTATATACTCTTTAGCCCATTTACCTGTCTGCCAGAACTTCTAGACAAAAACTTATCCATGCTTGTTGCAGTCCATGCTAATTTTTCAATTCTCAGTTCCCATCTAGGACATCTAAGGCACTATGTAAACCTGTGGGTTTAAACCTATGTCTGTAAACCTTAAGAGTTTATGGAGATATACTTGCAGAGATATTCCTTTCATATTATTTCACACAAATATTTCTAAAATGCCAGTTACTCCACAGAGATTTTTTGTTGACATTGCAGTTCTAATTCTGTTCCCTCCCAAGAGCAGAAAGTGGATTTTCAACTTTTGCATTGTGACATTGCCAAAATCACCAGTAAAGGCAACTCTAAAGCTATTTTCATAGAAGTTAACAACTGAAGCATGAACTGGATTCAGGTTGGACCTGTGCCTTTTCTACTGATTCGCTTTTAGCTTATGCAGCTTTACTGTGGCGTACATATTTGAAAATATTCTGTAAAATTGCATATTAAAAAAAGTCAAATAAAGTGTTATCCAGAGTAGTGGACATACCTCAATGAAATTCTTGCTTCTGCAGAGGTTTTTTGCTTTGAGCAAGTGGACACCTGGATCCCATCATGAAATCTGGGTGTGCATCTACAGCTGGGAAGCACCATAAGGTTCCCAGTTCAGCCACACTGAGGACAAGTGTTGGAGTGACACAGTCTTAGGTGTGGGTAGAAGTGACCGAATCAATAAATGAAAGTAGTTTCAACTTCAAGCATGTTGTGAAGCAATGTTTTCAAATCCCTACAGACAAACAAAACACACACCTACACATACATACGTAGCTATCTTTTCTGATAGGTAATCATGGTAATTTCAATTGTATCACTTGAAAATGCACCTCTATACATAATTCCTATGTAATTTTAGACATAGCTGTATATTAATTTGTATTACACCTTACAATGTCCTACTCAATCAGATATTGCCAGATATCTACAAAAACCCTCTGTGGATTGAATTTCTGGTAGACTAACATTCACTTTGGTGCTTGTCATATACTAAAAGAAATGGAATGAAAACTTTATACCTCACGAAGTAGAGATTAGGGAGAATAAAGATGCTGAGATATTACTGGAAAGACAGAGGGACCCGTTATTCTAGAGCTGTGAGAATCAAGACTATACATCCTGCCATATAATTTACTATAATTTGTAAGCCTTTTGTTTTTCCTACCCTTTCTTATTTACAGGTATACTGGTCCGCAATTTAATTTCTTTCCACTGAACTTTTTATTTCATAGCAGTGAAATATGATTTCTTAATCTAGTTCTAGTAGTTTTTTGGGGAAAAATATTCAGCAGGGAAGGCAACAAGGGAAATTAGACTGTATGTATAAATTAAATTAGTGGTATTTATTTTTACCTACAAAAACATATGTGAAAACTGAAAATATTGGGATAATATTTTCCTGATGTGTGAAAATGCATGCATCTAATTCTTATTAGGAATAATTTCTGTAGCATAGCATTAAGCTCAGTTGCACCATAGCTGCTAATACTAGTGCATAAGTCAGTCAGTTTAAAAGGAGCTGAGATAGTGCTAAAGTACCCTGCAGTCAGGGCATTTTTTAAGTTTTCTTGTTTATAAAATTCTTTGAACTTACATTTGAAGACTGTTTCTGTAGTGGGAAGGACTTCTTTAAAGAACATACTATTTCAAGGGACAAGGACAGCCATGCAGGGTTTGCCAGTCCTGGGATCCTGGTTTGAGGCAGAGAAGTGGTGACTGCCACCTGGCACCTCCTCCTGGGAAATTAATTTTAAGTATATATAAAAATGGCAGGAAAGCTACAAAGACCAGGACTGTTAATTAAGGAGTCATTTTATATATCATAGAATCATAGAATGCTTTAAGTTGGAAGGGACCTTAAAGATCACCTAATTCCAACCCGCCCTGTCACCGCGAGGGACACCTCCCACTAGACCAGGTTGCTCAAATCCTTATCGAGCCTGGTCTTGAACACTTCCAGGGATGGGGCCTCCAAAGCTTCCCTGGGCAACCTGTGCCAGTGCCTCACCCCCCTCATGGCGAAACATTTCTTCCTTATATCTAATTTAAATCCACCTTCTTCCAGTTTGAAGCCATTACCCTTTGTCCTATCACTACATGCCCTTGTAAAAGGTCCCTCTCCAGCTTTCCTGTAGGCCCCTTACAGATAGTGAAAGGCTGCTTTAAGGTCTTCCTGGAGCCTTCTCCAGGCTGAGCAGCCCAACTCTCTCAGACGTCTGTCTTCATTGTAGAGGGGCTCCAGCCCTCTCATCGTCTTCGTGGCCTCCTCGGACCTGCTCCAACAGGTCCATGTCCTTCTTATATTGGGGGTCCCAGAGCTGGACACAGTATTCCAGGTGGGGTCTCATGAGAGCAGAGTAAAGGGACAGGGTCACCTCCCTTGCCCTGCTGGCCACGTTTCTTTTGATCCAGCCCAGGATGCGGGTGGCTTTCTGGGCTGCCAGTGCACATTGCTGGCTCACGTTGAGCTTCTCATCCACCAACACCCTCAAGTGGGTACTCTTTACTCCACAGGGCTGCTCCTGATGCATTCTCTGCCCAGCCTGTATTGAGTATGCAATATATATACACACATATAGAATCATAGAATCTTAGAATCACTTGGGTTGGAAGAGACCTTCAAGATCATCGAGTGCAACCATAAACCTACACTACCAAAATCACTGCTAAACCATGTCCCTTAACACCATGTCCACTCGTCTTTTAAATACCTCCAAGGATGGTGATTCCACCACCTCCCTGGGCAGCCTGTTCCAATGTCTGATAACCCTCTTGGTAAAGAAGTTTTTCCTAATATCCAATCTAAACCTCCCCTGGCACAACTTGAGGCCATTTCCTCTTGTCCTGTCGCTTGTCACTTGGGAGAAGAGACTGACCCCCACCTCGCTACAACCTCCTTTCAGGTAGTTGTAGAGAGTGATAAGGTCTCCCCTCAACCTTCTCTTCTCCAGGCTACACAATCCCAGTTCCCTCAGCTGCTCCTCGTACGACTTGTTCTCCAGAGCCCTCACCAGCTTTGTTGCCCTTCTCTGGACACGCTCCAGCACCTCAATGTCTCTCCGATACTGCGGTGCGTGTATCATATATTTGTATATATATATAAAAAAAGGCAAGAAATTGTAGCTACAAAGTCTAGAGGTGTTAATTAAAGAAGTATTATGTATTCAGTATATCTTTCTATAATTCATATATAAAACTGTAATATATATTTTTATATAACATATATTTATATATGTAATTGAAACATACAAAGGAAATCTACAAAGGCCAAGGCTGTTAATTAAGGAGGTAGAGTGATCACTCGAAGGAAATCCTCCTCCTTGCTGTTTCTCGTCTGACAAAATGGTATATTACCAAGAAGGCACTGTCACCCTTGCTGTGATGCTGGCCTTGCTCTCCTCCTTCACCAAGAAGCTTGCCTCTGCTGCTCCATGACATCTTGCAATTTCACCTTGCTCAGATTTCATAAAAGCTACCAGTTTTCAGGAGGTATTTTCAAAATGGTCTAGAAGACCAATCTATTAACCTGGTCTGGCGGAAGGTGTCCTGGCCCATGGCAGGGGGGTTGGAACTAGATGATCTTTAAGGTCCCTTCCAACCCAAACCATTCTGTGATTCTATGATTCTGTTAAGACAAGCTTCATGTATGTCAGAATATGAAATTACTTTACTCCTCATATTTGTGCCAGCAGAGATTCTAGAAAGCTGTAAGGTACTAACATCCCATCCAGCTCCTAAATGATTTTCATTCCATTTGGTAAAAAGACCTGTGACCTGTTTAACCATGCCTTAACTTACAGAAGTGATAGCGTAGAATTGCTTAGGCAATCTGGGTACTATTTTGAAAAGGCACTTAGTTGTTGGAAATGTCCTTAGTTACCATTAACAAATTTTTCTCTGGGAAGTGCTTTTTTCTGAGCAAGTGTAAAATTAGCCAATAATTCTAGCCCTTAGCACTGAGCTGTAAAAATGACAAGAGAAGGTCATTATTTAAGGAATATATCTACAGAAATCTGAGATCTTTATATCCCTTAACAAGCTAAACATGAACTGGATCAAGCTTATTCAAATAAATTAGATTTCATTATGAAGATAATGTATTTTTACCAGTCCATTCTATGGGAGCTGTACAATTACCTGTTTGGAAAGACCCACAGTAAAATAAGGGTTCCAGATCCATGGGAAACTACAAAAAAGTAAAAATTTTATTTCTTTCATATTCAATTAATTCTTCATCTTTACCTACTCAGTGATCAAAAAAAGTTTTTATTCTTAAGATGAAACCTTAGACAGCTGGTGAAGGGATGGAGGTATTTTTTAAAAAAATTCTAGAATTCAGTCCTTATCTCAGTAAGATGTTTGGAGACTCATGCAAAAGTACCAGTGGTAATTTTGAAAGAGATTGTCTAGATTCCAGGGAGAGCAGTATCACTCATTTTGTGTCTCTTTAAGAAAGGAGGAAAATAAGATAGCAGATCAGTTCTTAACATTGGTGAATATTTACAAGAAATACAATATTAAACTTTGTATGTTTCAGAAAACTTCTCTGGTTTTGTGTTTCCTTTTATACCCACACATGCATATAAATACTGATAAACAAATAGATACCCATCTATAAATACATCTATATATGCATATTAAAGCACTTTTTTTATTAGAACTCTTTTTCTCTACACAATTAATATAAATTCAATAAGTCAGTACAGTGTTAATTAAAACCCATAGATTTTTGGAGACATTTTGGAGGATTAACAGCTTTGGAATACCATTTGCCAAAATTTCTCCCTGGTAAGGTATTTAATTTTCAATAATAGTTCTAATAGCTTATTAATATTTACTTTATGATAAAATTGTTTCATAGTCAATGCTAAGCATGTGTAGAAATTTTCAACAAATTCATGGATACTTAAAGCTTGTGCATTTGACCCTGTGTTATTGCTGTTCCTTGTGAGACACTTATGAGATTTATGAAAAACAAAAAGGAAAATATTAGTTTTCTTATATTCTGGGAAACTTACTCTACATGATAACACACTCCTGTTGCTTTTCAACAAGTCAGTAAGACCTAAGCCATGATCAGCAGCATTCAAGCCTGTGCTGTAGTTAAGGGACAAAGGTCAAAAGAGATATATTAGAGAAGAAGAAATTATAACTTCTTTCTTTATGTTGTATTATATTATATACCTAAATATCAGTATCAGCATCCTTTCTACCATATTTTCGCAAAACATATTCTTCTACAAACCCTTTTCAGATCCCTTGTGAGGATATTTAACCTCACGATTGCTGCTTGTTCTTGATGCTATAATGGTCCTGAACTATCACTGTACTTTCTCTGATTAGGGAAAGCAGAGAATTTGCTATCTCTAACTTTTCCTTACCACTTACTGGAACTGGAACCATTCGCTTGAATTCTAAACTACAGTGAGACCTGGGTGCAGACGACTTCAAATAAGTTGATTGAACTACAGAATTCGTACAGGTAGTGATTAAATATTTAAGAACATAAGAATGTATGTAATGTTGAAGTGAGTTTTTGTAAAGAGTTAAGGAAGTAAATAATACACTAGTAAGTTTCAAATGCAAATAATGTTTTTACAGAGGAAAAAAAAAGGAACGATTTTTGCAATTAGTTACAGACATTGTCATGTTACTTTTGCAAGCAACATGACTTAAGCATTATCTTATTCAAATACAATATGATTGAAATTAAATGCATATTGAATCATAGAATCATAGAATGTTAGGTGTTTGAAGGGACCTCTAGAGATCATCCAGTCCAACCCCCCTGCTAGAGCAGTTCCACCTACAGCAGGTTGCACAGGGTGGCGTCTGGGCAGGTTTTGAATGTCTCCAGAGTTTGAGACTCCACCCCCTCTCTGGGCAGCCTGTGCCAGTGCTCTGCCACCCTCAAAGGAAAGAAGTTCCTCCTCATGTTCAGACAGAACTTCCTATGTTCAAGTTTTTGCCCATTACCTTTTGACCTAAGAGTGGACACCACTGAAGAAAGACTGGTCTCATCCTCCTGGCACGCTCCCTTTAAGTATTTGTAAACATTGATGAGATTCCCCCCTCAGTCTTTTTTTCTCCAGACTAAAAAGACCCAACTCCCTCAGCCTTTCCTCATCAGAAAGATGTTCCAGCCCCCTCATCATCTTCATAGCCCTTTGCTGTTCCCTCTCCAGCAGTTCCCTGTCCTTCTTAAACTGCTGCACATTGCTGGCTCATGGGCATCCTGTTGTCCACCAGGACTCCCAGGACCCTCTCTGCAGAGTTGCTTTCCAGTAGGTCACCCCCAACCTGTGCTGGTGCATGGGGTTATTCCTCCACAGGTAAAGGACCCTACACTTGCTTTTGTTGCACTTCATAATGTTTTTCCCTGCCCAACTCTCCAGCCTGTCCAGGTCTCACTGAATGGCAGCACAGCCTTCTTCTGTGTCAGCCACCCCTCCCAGTTTCGTGTCATCAGGAAACTTGCTGGTAGTACACTCTGTGCCTTCATCCAGGTCATTGATGAATACATTGACCAGGACTGGACCCAGCACTGACCCCTGAGGAACACCACTAGTCACAGGCCTCCAACTAGACTCTGCCCCAGAGATCACAACCCTCTGGGCTCTACCTGCCAGACAGTTTTCAACCCACCCCACTGTCCATTCATTGAATCCACACTTCCTACTATATATTCCACTATATACCTATTTGTTAATCAAGTTTCAGGATTTTCTGTGTAAAGAATTTTTTTCCCCCTCCTACAGTTCAAACTGAACTTAAGGGAGAAAAAAAAGGAGTGTTGTAAACTCTGAAGAAGCAAAATTCATTATTTATGCTGTAAGGTATCTATTACCTACATTTCCGAACTGAAAATCTAAAAAAGTGCAAAATACAGGGGATACTTGAAATTTGGGTATGAATGTAATTTTCATATCACAACATTAACCGAGGAGCCAGACATAAATCCTGAATTCCTGATAGCCATTTTCATTAGGTAAGTACATCTCAACAGTTTCTTCTCAGAAGAGATAAAATAAATAATTAAGTTCTACAGTATAACAGCAGTGCTACTTCATAAAACTAGGGACTCTGAGCAACCTCTTAAACAGATGAATTATTAATGATGGTTTCAGAGGATATGCACAAGTTTGGCTCTTCCCGGTGCTCAGTATGGACAAGGTATGCTCTCTCTGGTGCTCATCCCTGATGACGGAGGGTTCCCCTGCAAGAAATTCCCCCCTTTCCTATAGTCCCACTTGCAGGAAGGTGGTCCTCAACCAGAGTGACACTGCCACCAGCTCAGAGGCAGTTTGGTGTGACTGAAAGCCAGTGTCACCACTCCTGCGGGACACAGATATCCCCTGCTTTTCTCATACACGCTTCATGACTGGAGCCATCCCATAATTGCTCATTTCCTACCCTCAGATGCAGTTTGCACACCCCTGTGCCTAGTCCCATTCCTTTTCTCATTCCCAGCAGTATTTCTCAGGACAACTCCTCATGGGAACTGGTACGCGTGGCGGCAGTGGAAAGAAACTCTCTCCCCACAAACCAGCGTATCTACTTAGGGCATCCAGCTTGTTCTTTAAGATATTAGTATAAACTATGTTTATAGTTATAAAATAACTTATAATAACATGGCCTTAAAATAACAATTTTAGTAATGTTGTTAAATATGAAAAGTAATTAATAAACTTTTTTGGATCTATTTAATCTACTTCTGTTTATCTCCATGAAGTATACTTTGCATTTCAGCCTTACAGGTTGTCCTTAAATTGCTCATTTCAGACATATGCTGTCTGGAATTGTTAACTGCAGATTTGCTGGCTCATGTGACGCTGTTTGTAGCCCAGGACTAGAGGATTATAACATTTTAATCTGGACATGAATGGTAAATAATGAATATTGTATTTTCTGTGTAAACTGTTGGACAGAGAATTATTTATGACATAATTCATAAGACCTGAAGGAATTGTGAATATTTTCATAAACAGCCAAAGACACACTAAAAATCTTGACTATAAAGCAAGCTGTGCTTCACATATTTCCAGAATATTAAAAATTATTCTGCCAGCTCTTGTCATCCATTAATACCTAGCCCATGCTCTCTAGGAAGAGTATATGCAGTCCTACCTGCGTTGAGGTACCTTTGACATCTGGTTTGTCCTGGTTTGAGTGGCACAATGTTAATTTCTCTTTTGGTAATTTTAATTTTCAATAAGGTCTCTTCAAATGCTTGGGAAAACTACTTTTAGAATACCCTATTACCTGAATTTTGTGATAATTTTTACTTTATAGCCAGCTATAGTATGTGAGTTTCAAGGTCTCAGTGTTTTTGAGATCTCCAGTTGCGGGGATGAAGAGTGAGACCCAGGCACTTGGCCCAAGTTGGTAAAGAGGATTATTTGGTACCATCAACGTCACATTCAATTTAAATCAGAAAGTTTGCAGAGAAGTTGTCTTTATTGCATGAGAGCTACAATCCTGTGAACTTCTTGCCCTAGTGCCAGAGCCCTGAGCCCTTCCCTTCCTCCCAAAGCCATGGTGCTCACAGTGTCCGACATTACAGCTGTCCACTGCTGAGAGTGCACAGCTTCCTATGGCTAGAATCGGATGAGTATAATTCTGGTATATTTTATACTGGTATTGGGATCAATATTTGTTCTTTTGTGTTAAGAATGTTAATTATTTAGTCTTATTCTATTAAATGTGTTTAAATTTCAACCCTTGAGTTTTCTTGTTTTTCCCAATTTCCCTTCCCATGTGGGGAGGGGTCATCAAGCGAGAGAATAATTGTCTGAATGGCAATAAATTGTTGTGGGTTTCTCAAATCGTAACGTTGTTAAATAGGTCAAAGCTATTGGTAAGGATTTTGAGGGGGATAAGGACAATACAGCGTATTTCTAAAAGACTGTAACCAGCAATGTTCCCTTCTATTTCCCTCATAATAGAAAGCACAGGGACAGGAAAAGGTCTGTACATCCATATACGTAAGGTGTCAGGTGTGACTAACCTCTGCTGTAAACTAGTGCAGAGTATTGTGTGGTGGCACTCCCATCTGCTCTTCAGCCTTTTGAGGGAGATAAATTCTCAACTCATAGAGGCTCTATTCTGAATGCAGGACTGTCCTTGCACCTTTTTTATAAAGTTTTTTGCATCCTAACTATCACAAAGAATGGAAAAAAATGTCTTATGTTCAGAAATGTATAGAAACATGTTTATAGCTAGTGTGATTTTAATGCACTTCACTAACATCATTAATTTTATATCCTCTTTATACGTGAGTGAAAGTAGCAAAAAATCTGCATTTTTTCACATTTGACTGATGACAACACAGTTAGATATGTCAACTTTAGCGCTAACATGATTTCATGATTTTGGTTTTCTACTTGAGACTTCATAAAAGATGAAGATATTTCATTCCCACTGTCACATATAAAAGCTTTAACTTAGCCATAAATCTTTAAAATACTGAATTCTTATAGATAAGTGAATGCCTTACTAACATGCAATCATAATATAAGAAGATGCTAATACGCTGCATGAGACCCCTAACTTTATTTAAGAATATTGGTACTTTTTGGAAGCTATAGTACATGTACATATGAGCAAGTTTAAGTTTATTTTGGGAAGGATAAAATTGCCACTAATTAGCCACTGCTATAGTGAGTAATAATCACAAAAAAGATATTATAACCCCATTATAATATAGACTGTGCGGTTATTCTGGGCTCATGTATTCGAGGTGTTTGGGTCGGAAGCGTAAATTACCACAGGGAGAACACAGTAACTTTATAAAATGAAGACAGTGAGAATAATGTTTTTGAAATGTAAACATGTCAGTGTGCAGTATCTGCTAAAGGCTTGGAAGAATTTATGTTATGTTTACGATTTAGAAAACCAGAAATATCAAAGGGCGGTATCCAAAGTTCTCCGTGTCTCTATTGGTTTGCAGGTACCCAGATGGGGAAAAAATATTATCAATATATTACTAAATATCTTTCTTTGGGCTACATATACATTGCAACATTTTTCAACCAGCTGAGGGTCACAGCTGATGAGATATAATGATGCCGGTCAAGCTAGCAAATAGTTTATATTCTAAAAAACTTTTTATTTTCAATTTGATTTGACTTAGTCACACATCTATGACTGACAGATATCTGATGAGTTGAACACTATTCAAATATCCTCGACACTTAGCTTATTAGCAAGTCTAATGGCAGTTCTCTAAGCAATGATGAGGAAATTATTTGACCTCTTTAACCGAAGTGGGCAAGACAGGGACACGAGGTTGTTGTTCAGGAGTATACAGTTCAGTTAAAGAGAGTCCATTCTGTGCTGAGCCAGGCCTTCTGCACAGTTTAAGACAGCAACACATTTGCTGCAATATAAATTGGATTCTGAGGGCTGGTACACCAGCCGAAACCCTTCTGGGTGTGGGAAGCTGCCGTGAACGCTTCAGCTCCAAACTCCTGAAATCCAGTCTCAGAAGTAGAGGGTGAAAAATGTGGGAATCTGGGAACCAATATATCAGTGCTGCTGCAAAATAATTAGCCTTAAGTGGTCTTATCCTGACACTTTGTTCCACCAGTCAAGTGTAACAAATCTGTAATAGCAGAGTCAATAGAGATAGAGCTCCACTGAATTTAGGTGTTCTGCTAGTTTATAACTGCTAAAGATCTGCTGTAATAATTGCAGGTGAGGTAAATCATCTTGCAAAGACATTTTATCCATCATCATTTTCCTTCTTTCTGCCTAGTTTTGGATGAGCTAGCTACGGCTATATAATTTGTGAAGGATCACTGGTATACTAGCAAAGGAAGATGCTACGTGGATTATTTTCACATCAGCTCTTCAACCTCCAGATTAATATTGCTCATCAGGTGGATAAATGTAATGAAGCAAGTGTAGTATTATGGTTTGAGGGGTTCCCCAGCTGGGGTTCAGCAGAGGTACCTTGTATTTTGGAGCGAGACAGGAGAAGATTGAGGCTTGCTTTCATAGAATAATAGAACCGTAGAATTATTGTAGAATCGTAGAATTGTAGAATCATAGAATAGTTTATGTTGGAAGGGACCTTAAAGACTGTCTAGTTCTAACCCCCCTGACATGGGCAGGGACACCTCCCACTAGACCAAATTGTTTAAAACCTCATCCAGCCTGACCTTGAATGCTTCCAGGGATGGGGCCTCCACAACTTCCCTGGACATCCTGTGCCAGTGCCTCACTACCCTCATGGTGAAAATTGCTTCCTGAAATCTATTCTAAATCTCCCCTCTTCCAGTTTGAAACCATTACCCTTTGTACAATCACTACATTGTAAAAAGTCTCTTTCCAGCTTTCTTGTGGGCTCCTTTCAGATACTGGAAGGCTGCTATAAGGTCTCCTTGGAACCTTCTCTTCTCCAGGTAGAACAACGCCAACCCTCTCAGCCTGCCTTCATTGCAGAGATGCTCCAGCCCTCTCATCATCTTTATGGCCCCCCTCTGGACCATGTGACACGTGAGATCCTGTATTTCAAAATCTAATCCTTCATTTAAAATGAAGAACTAGTCACTCAGTGCTGTAAATCCTACCATCACTATTTCAGCAAGGGTACCCCAGCTCGTAGCCCCTGAGGTCATAGTCATGAGGGCAACCTTTGCGTTATGAATGGAAGAAGAAAAGGACTTATTGTTATTTGCCTGAGCAAGCAGACAGCCAGAAGCAGTCACTGCAAGGTGTGAATTCTCCCATTCATCTTATTAATATCATTAACTTTGGATGTCAATTATGCCAGCTGATCTGTTAAGTACAGCTCTCTTTGATGACCAAGCACATATAGAAACAGGAAAATTACCCTAGCTCGTTGCATGGTATTCAGTGCATTAAGGTAAGGAATAATATGTCATAAAGATCTGTAGACTCTAGTGCATATTTCATTATATTACTGATATACTATGATGACATCTTGAATGACACAAAGATCATGAGCGGGCCTGGTTGGCCAGGAATGCCAGAAAAAACACCTTTTTCTTTTTTTCCCCTCCTCTATATTTGACACCCGGTGACAGACACAGTGAGTCACAGGAATTAACTTTGTCTGCCAAGATTCAGCTGGTATGTTTCTGCTTCTGTGGCTGCTGAAACTTCCCTTTTGCAGAAACAAAAAGCGTTTGGGCCAGAGGCTAACCAGCAAAGAAGGATTTTAAACCTGAGCATGTCAATCAATCTTTATTGACTTGGCCTATTTTTCATATGTCTACCAAACAGTATTTGTCATTTGCTGTCTTTCTTTTATAGTGCATGATGAGAGTGGGAAAAGATCTTACATTCATTTTTCAGCTTCAAGCATTGGTGTTTTTAATATAATTCATTAATCCAACCTGATAGTTTTATTTATTTAATTTTACTCCACAACACTGACAGCATGTGGATGTATACATAGGTTTTTTTCATTTCTCAGTCATTTAATTTGTGAGGTAGATTTCATCCCTAAGACGACCTGACTGCATGTAGGATGGATGTTTCTCACAAACAAGGTTGACTAGTCAGAAAAAGTAGCAACTTGCAGTGATGTCATTCTCACTATAGACAAAGTAATAATGATTGGAGCTGACTCTCGTAAATTAGACATAAAATGAGATATTTGATTTCCTTCACCACTGTTACCACAAAATGGGAAAAATAAAATTGCACTTCTTTCTTATCATCTTTGAGCTTTGTGCCTGCAGCAGGCGCGCATTGTAATTTATTTTTCTTATAATCTACAAAATTAATGTAAGAAAGCTGAAGAGACTGAGACTGTGGAGGAATTGCTTGTTTCTGTTGGTAAATTAATTTCATGATAGCTTGTTGCTCTGGACAGATCTCTTTTTCATCTGCACCACAGATTAGACTTCAGAATTTTTTCACTGTCTTGTGAAATGTCACTGAACAGATGGCGCTTTTCACTGTTTTCTTGATTAGAACACAATCTGTCAAAGTGCTTACACACATGCTTAACTTAAGCACAGCAGCACTCCCATTTGTATCAGTTTTATAATCAATGCTTTGTAGATTTTGAGTTTTAAATAATCCAACTAACTAAGGAAAAGTTTCCTTCAAATTTAGTATTCAGTTACATGTTAGTTAACTAAAAAACTTATTTAAACCTCTGACTACAAAGAAGCCATTGTCAGAATCCCTCATATGGGAATATACTTTGTTGTGGATGGCTGTGTACACTAGCAACAAGTTAACATGATAAAGTAAGAAAAAAATACATTAAATAGAAATTAATAATAATAACAGCCTCTCCTTCAAAAATAACAAAGTTTTAAATAAGAATATGTAAGTGGATTCTAAAAAAACCAAACCCATAATATTTAGGGTTGTATCCTCACATAACTCACCAGCTTGGATATACAAAGCCTTAAGTACATCACTTAAACTGAACATTCCCAGCTCTCCTCAGCAGGACACATGAAGCACTAGAAATCTCTGAAGTGGTGATTCCGTCATCTCTAAGTATGCAAAGAATGTAGAAGTATTTGTAGCTTCTTTTAAAACTTCTGAGGAAGAAGAAATCGCAACCTGATGGAAAGGTCACTATCTGAGCCCCCTTATCTGAGCTAGCAGGTTCAAAGCCATTCTTCCTATTTTTTAGGAGTTTGTTCCTTGCACCAACATATAAGCAACTATATCCCCCTCTAAACCTGGGCTACTGAAGAATTCAGTTAACAGTGGAGAAGGAAAACATTCTAGTAAGCACAGCTTTTCAGGTAGGACACTGTCCTTGTACTTTTGTCAAACAACAATACTATAGGTTTCACTAAATGGTTTTGGATTAAATATTGTTTCCTGCAGATAAGCAATGAATAAGCACAAACAGCACACAGTCATCCTTCTATTATTTTGTGTGTTGTGAGATTGCTTTGAAATTTTGCAAATACCATCTTATCTGTTTCTTGAATTTATGGCTAGAGCAAGCATTCCTTTCTGATGTTTTTGTTTTGGTTGGTTGGTTTTTGTTGGTGTTTTGTTTTATTTTTTTTCTTCATACCTCCAAGGCTTATGTCTTAAGACATCTTTTTAAGCAAACACATTGGGGTATGAAGCCACAGACCTTACTTTGAGACAGTAACCTTATGATATTACACACAAAGACAATTCTCAGCTGAAATAGGAAATCAGCTCCTAAAATCAGGAAGAACACATTTTCTAACATTTGTTTTCATACAAAGTATGGCAATAAACTCTGACTTCACCTCAAACTAACTTTGCCTTAAACCTTTTTCTCATTTTTTTCTTCACCATAATCACTGTTTTTGGTATAGCATATTAGTTTAGAATTTAAATTTAAATTATCTACTCCAACAGTACTTTCATTTTCTGCAATATATTATTCTTTTTTTTCTTCCCTCTGATTATGCCACTTGGAAAGAAAAGTTGTTTATTACTAAAAAAATCAATTTACAGCAGTAAGAAACAGTCACAGATCTATAGTTCATGAAAAAAAGAGAAATAATGCAGTACTGAAATTATTTTATTTCAGGGCAGAAGATTTATTAGAGTGTTTCTTTGCATTGGATGCCAGTTCATCTGTTATAATGTATATGTTATTTGCTGGATTGTTTCATTACACAATAAAATTAATTGTCTCCTACCTGGTGTTAGCCAAAACACCATGAAACACCAAATGTACTCATGGCCAAAATACATTATAGCAGTAGTGTGTTGAAATGCCACTTGTGAGTTTAACAAACACAGTTCAGAAGTTTTGTTCCAGGTCCTTCCACAGTAATTATTTTATTGTAATCACTTAATTGTCATTTCATCCTTCATGTCATACTCCCTATTTGTTTTTCAATCCATGTCTGTTGCCGCACATTTTGAGTGCAGCCTTATTGAGATAAGGAATATGCTATTATTGTACTTTTTCATTAGAAGTATAAAGTGCCTAGTATGTTGTAGCTCGCATCTCTGCAAAAGGGTACAAATGAAATATGAGAACTGTTAGATGAAATAACAGAAGTGATTACATGCAGAAAAGGTGCGAAAATGTGCAAATATGCTGTTTCAGTTGCACTTTTTTCATTCGAAAAAGCCCAAACTGCTGCAGTTCAGCCATTATTCTTGAGTAAGGCATGATTTGGGTTGTATGTAATGTACACCTAAAGAGGACTTAATGACTGGTATTTAGAATGATGGCATAAGATTTCAAGAAAATGCTGAGTTTTTGACAGTTTCTACTAATCAAATCTGACAAACACTGGATCCTGTTTTTCCTGAAAGCAGGCTTAAATACGCTCAAATTCATTAACCTAAACAAAATTTCACCTTCATCCTCAGGCTTAGTGATTTTTAATAGCCAAATGCTTCAGGAGTTTCCTTCCATTCTTATTCCCTCAAGTTTTTCTGCAGTCTTACACTAAATCCTTGAAGAATCTTTGCCTTTTTTTTTCTGACTCAACTCTGTCAGCTGGCTGCCTTGCTCATATAAGAAGTGTATGTATGTGAAATGTAAAATTCCCTGACATCTATAACTCTGCAGAAAGGAAAACCATGCTGGAAGATGTTCAGCTTAGACTAACTGGCTCTAAATTTAGATTACATGACAATTTGTCTGTCAAAAAAAGTATGTCCTTACTAAGTATTTACCATCTTCAGTTAATGAATTATTCTAGATCAAGTAGGAATGGGTTTTGGTGGTGAATTATAAAGATCTACCTCAAATCTCTCTGCCCAGTTTCAGTACGTGCTCCAGTCATGGAAATGTTGAAATTTTTCACTGAAATGATTAACGTAATGTCATAACTGAAGAGAAAGGGTGATTTTTATCTTAAATTTATTATCAGAAGCATTCAACCTCATAGTAGTAGTAGTAGTAGTAGTAATAATAATAATGATGATGATGATGATGATGATGATAAAAAAATAATAGACAGACAGATAGCAGATAGATAGATAGAAGATTATGGTGAAGCAAATTTCAACAAACTGAAGTTTGCCGCCATTAAGAACAGGAATTGGCACAGGTTTTACTCCACCTCGGGTGCACACAGCATGGTCTCTCACATGATGCAGACTGTTATAGAAGACATTTGCTGAGGAATTTTATGGGAGTCACAACAAAACATGATAATAGTCAACATGTAAATGTGAGCTCACTATTTTGAGTAGGTGCAAGCAAGCCTTGCTCAAAACAGCTGGGTGCCAGCTTTTGGCATAATGCGTGGAGTCAATTTTGTTACAATGCTTGTTATGGTTATGCAGGTTCTGCTGAAGATTGGTTTATCTTCAGAACCCATTTAAGTTCCCATGAGCTGGAACATAAGGTACTGCTACCTCATATTGGCCTGAAAAATGGTGTGTAGTCACACTCAATAAAGAAGTGACTTAGAGGGTTAGGCTTCAGACTGCTTAGATTTCATTGCTGGCACCTTGATCTATACAATTTTTAAGTAGTGTGAAAACTTCAGCTTTTTTATCTGAATAATCTTCTCATACCTCATCAGAAGGGATTTATAACAAGTGTCTGAAATAACATAATATCAGAAGTATATATTTTTTTTCCAAATGCAGGAACCATTAATAAGTATCATACCTCCTTTTGTACCAATAAAATTTTAGTAAATTCAGCAAATGAGTCTTAATTTGAACAGATGAGAAGGTAGAATCTGTTGACAAAAATCTCCACAGATACAACCTAATTTTCAAATGGATTAAAATAATATCAAATTAAGGTTATAACTGTATACATTGCATTTGAATGGTTGGTAAACTGGGCTTTCAGATGGTAAAATATGAGTGATTCAAATGGAGTTCTCATAAAAGGAACTGTCATATCTAACATGTCAGCTACCTATGGAGAAAAAGCCAGGGCAGACCACAAATGTTAGAAGGAAAGACAAAGCAAAAAAGTTTTATAAACTCCCATTCCTTCAGCAGATTCCAGTTTGACAAATTAATATCAGTTAGAAGGAAAACACTCTTAATGGAAACTAAACTGAAAGTCGTATTTATCTCCAAAGACAAAGCAGATCTCTGTCAAGTATTTCTTCTTTCTACCTGTATTTAATGATATGCTGATGTATTCACACACATGCCTGAAGATCTGGCAAGTGATGAACAGACATGACATCAAGATATGCATTAAGTGAAAGAGAGAAATTTAATGTTCTTTTTCTATGATAAAATTACAAGTTAGAACACATATTTTCAGTTTAATTCTTCCAGGTGTTGGAGAATCAAAAATTGATTTTGGATCTGCATTGAGAACAGCTAGTAAGTAATTACAGGAATGGCATTGAACGCACTGAAAAATCTGGTTAGCACAGGAGATTCTCATAATTTTTATAGTCTTTAAGGTAGCATATCAGTTGCTATTCCACTTCACCAGCCAAAATAATTTTTCTTCACACTGAAGCTCTCTGGTGAAGGGTTAGAATTGCCTAATAGAGTCTTATAACTGAATGATAGCTTTATCTGTTTTTAAGGAACACTGTGTTGTCAGATTCCTTCCCTGAAGATGGTTGTACATGCTGAACAGGAAAGGAACACCTCCGAGGACCAGAAGCCCGTAGCTGCCACTACCTGAAGGTTATAAAACCACTCTCACGCACATTTCACTGAATCTATCCCTTCTTGCTAAGAGTTGACAGAGCTGCTACATCAGAAAATTGTCATGAGGAGATTACACCATCATATATTTACCATCACATGAATAAAATGTCTATACTAAGCAACATTTGAAATAGGGCAGCTTAACCCTGCTCCTCCCCATGGCTATTATTTTAGTATGTAATTCTACAATTTTGCCTGATATGTGTATCCTGTAGTCAAGTATGAATAAAAAGTGTCTTATAAATAATGTTTTACAGCTTATTGCAACCAATAAAGAACAGCACAGAATATGTTGATGTCTTCCAAAAATGAACTATGATGCATTAACATTAAATCTATTTTTTCATTTCCCATTCTAAAAGTTTACACACAGTTCTTTTTTCTCACCCTTCAGTTAAACCTAAAGCTTTTACATCATTTCTGTTTCTGCTAGTGATTTATCCTGGTATATAGTCATTGTACCATAGCCATCTAAGCAAAAATAAAACACAAATCTGAGCAATAATGACATTTTACTACCCAATATCTCAGTTATTTTGATATTGACGGTACAACTGTAACACTGCTTCTGAAATGCATCTTCCATATTTAACAGCAGGTTGTGATTTCTACTTTCATCCATAGTTAATCGATCTACTAATAATGACCCAAAGCTGCAGAAAACATAACATGCTCATGAGTTACTTCTGTGTGTAACTAGAGAATGCTAAATATCAAAGTAGCAATAGCTATGGTACTATGATTTTCAACAATTCTAAATGGATAAGTATTGCTTTGATTCACAATTACTTTGTGATACTAGAAATATCATAGTCTATATAAACATGTATCTACCTAAATAATTCCCTAAATACTTGCAAGGAAATACTCCTTTGTGTATTTTCTGGGATTTTTTTTTTTTTTTTTTTTTTACTGAATGGTTTTAATAGAATCTTTTGAATGAATACATTTAGTAGAATGTTCTAAATGAAAGGATTAGAAAACTCAAAACTCAAGGAAACGAATTTGGACTTTAGCATTTCAAGAAACCAAACAAGAAGTTGGGCACAGAACAGACTTTAATCTTCTCATTGTAAGAGGTAAAATTTTCCTTTCTTCCATGTAACTAATACTAATTTACAAATTACCCGCAGATGCAGACTGATTTTTAGAGATTATTCTGAAAAAAACTATAACTTACTGATAAAGTTAAAAACAGACTTGGAAAATTATTTTTTTAATGAGATAATTTTTTTTTCTACTACAAGTTATTAATGACTTTTCCTCCATAAGATAGAAAAACACAGTTATATGAATTAGTTATCTGATTTTTTAAATCTTCATGTTAGTATTTAAAAGTCATCCAGGTATATCAAAGTCACTTTAGTTCTGAAAGTTTCTGCCATTTTGGGATGTCCACAGCAATAATTATAAGCTTATACAGTATCTACTTTTCCCTAGATGTGACAATTTGTTACCAGTTTTCCTCCATTTCTCTTGTGGATATGGACACTGCATTGTGCTCCTGATAAAATGTTTCAAAGCATTTTGTGGCTTTGGTTATTTCTTTGTTTGATATAAAAAGCCTGAGAATGTGTTCAAAAACTGGAAGAACAGAAAAAAGAAAAAAACGAAAAACCCCACCAGATAGATCTGATTCAAAGGTTACTTTTCAAAGTAGATTGAACCCTTGAACTATCCATCTCCTATTTTTTATTTTTAAATAGTCATGGGTGGATGAATATTACTTTATCATTGCCAGTTCAGGGGTTTTCTTGTGATCTTTTTTTTTCTTTGGTATTATTCAAGGTTAGAAGCATTTCAGTATATTTTGAATTTTAGTACCTTTTTTTTTTCTAAATTGTAAATTATAGCCAAATAGAAGACAAATGCCTTGTGGGCTTTTTATGTCATCATCCTATTGTGTTATTCCTTCAAAGGAGCAATTTGAGAAATGGCTACCGCTTCATTTATGTGCACAAATCCATATATTGACCCCTTTAAATTATTATACTTTGTACACTACCAGCAGTTTATTTCTTGTTTCTCTTTCTACTGCTTCTCTCTGCCGAAGCAAGTCTACTTATCTTCTTAATATCCAGGGTGAAGTTAACAAGCTGCACTTGCATCAGTTAGTCAGCAGAAACAAATTACAAGGTCCCTACAGGGTTCCTAGATATGCCAAGAGAAGTTCAAACCAGACAGCCTGCAAATGCCATTTAATACGTCCCACAAAACCACCCTCCGCCCTCCACTGCTTTCCTTTTCATGGTGACACCAATAGCCCCCGGGCAGGAATGAACCTTTGTATGCAGGATGCTTCACAATCCGGGAGTAAAACAGAACCTTTGCCCTGGAGACCTCAGAATGCAAATGCAGGAAGTATCACCTTTATTTTTACAAAATAATAGGGAACTGAAATATTAATGAGGCAAGATAAATTTCCTGGGCTGTACGGGAAGGCTGGCCTGAAACTAAGCCCCATTCCTTTTGGCTCACCAATTAATTTCAGCTTTATTTTTAAGCTGGATCTAGTTTTCCACTGGACCTAATGAATAACCTGTTTAACTGTAGAAAGTGGATCAAGCCAACAGGCAACTTTTTATCATTCCCTGCAGAGGAAACAGCTGGGTTTCTGTTGTCGGACAGGCAAAACCTCAACTCCTGACTTCCCTGTGAGCTCTCTAGCCTGCTGGTTTGGCTCTGGCTATCCTAGTGCACTCTCTTTTTTTCCAGCTCCGGGGAAGTGGCAGTTTTCTATAGCAGTGAATAGAAGTTTGAAACTCATACTATTAGTGGTACTGGACCTGAGGCATGGTTGAAATAGGAGAAGAGGGCATGCAGGACAGGCAAGTGTCTCTTACAACCATGATATCTTTGCATAGAGAAGATGAAATTGTCTCCTGCCATGTCTCATCTCTGAGTGTAGCTGCTACTCTTGTAGAAATGTGTATTCACAAAAAGAGGGGCATGCCCTCTTAGTTTTCTTTAGAAGTCAGTCTACGGAATATTCACTATTTTCCACACAGAAAAACCTTGATAAACAGCCAATGTTTTGCTTTTCTATGCAGTTTCCTTTTTTTTTTTTTTTTTTCTTTTTTGCTTTCCTGCAAACAGCAGCATATGGTACACCAATGTGAGTTTTTAGTTCAATACAAAGTGAAAATGTAAGCTAAACCTTTTCATGAATCCTCACATTGCTTTGATTATAAGATGTTTCTAGGGCACAACAACTTTTACCTCACAAAAAATAGGCTTTGTACTCTACAAGTTGGGATTTTTCCTTGTGTTTTAATACATTGCTAGAGGTTAAAGAGTAGGCTAAGCAACTTAAAGTCAATTATTTTTATTATCATCTTATGCAGCAAAAAATGTCTTTCCCCAAAACATGAGCAAAACTGCTCTGCTGTTTTTATTTTGTCATAATTTGGTTTTCACAGGATATTGCCTCAGGACCATGATAAGATACCCCAGACCAAACCAAGCATATTCTGATAGACTAGTAGTGTCCTGTCTCCGAGACGGAAAATTGGACATCATGATATGATCATTAAAGAAATTTTCCATTAGTGATCACTTTATGTCCTGAAATGAAGTAATGTTATTCCTTTTAAATATATAAAATAATCACTATTTAAGGTAGCTGTTCTAATACCTTATACAACTACAAAATATTTTACTTAAAATTTTTAGTTTTAAATTTAAATAATAGTAAATTAAAATTTGTATAATATACTTTATTTGAATCAACTTTAAAAATATCCTTCTATAAACTGTGCAATATTCTTAAGAATTTATCTTGTGCCAGCAAATACTACAGTTAAATGGCAAAGTAAGTGTTTTTTCCAGACAATTTCCTTCCTATTAGTGATTTTATATTTCTGGACTTTAAATTTTGCTGAACAAGTTGTTGCTTTTTTGTTATGAACAGAAAAGCCTAGCTGACCTTTTGAATGCTGTTCATTATTGATCAGGCAAAAAGGTTTGTTATCAGATCACTTAAGAATCTCAAAACAGATTTAAAAAAGATGTAATTTGAATTGTAAATATGGGCCAAGTGTGAGAATGTTCCAGCCTTTGCAAGGATAAAATATTTAGAATAATATATGATTATACAAATTCTAAGGCAATATCTAAACTTTCTTGAGTATGATAGTTTAGAAAAGAAATAGACCACTAAGCTGAGAGAAGCAGATGACAGCCTTCTACAACTATAAATTATGGACATTTGTTTATTTCTGTTTAGCATTTCCATTGCAGACTGCATACTGATGATGTGAATTGGATGGATAGATGTTGACTAATCTGTAAACACTTTAATTGGCTTCTGAAATGTAGCAGAATTGTATGCCAGGGTTTTATCCACAATTAAGTCAAGTTTTATGAACTTAATTCCTCACTATTGTTTGCTGCCAAAATAAAATTATCGAAGCCTTAGCTCGTTGACATGCCACGGAAAATAATGTGGTTGTTTACAAGCACTAGTTTAGAACTTTGTGATGAAACAGCCTCTTCTGAAAGTGCTGGTTTGCAGCATCATGCTGCGTTTTGACAGCATTTTCTTTGTGAAACTGTCTTAGGTCTGAGCTGCAGTTTGGAAAATGTGAAGAGACGGGAAGGTATGGATGTGCAGAGAAATGTGTGAACATCCTGCATGTGCATCCGAAAGAGGTCACCCAGCGTATTGTGTGCTCCACTGATCAGAAATGTATCAATTACATTATAAGTTTACGAATTTACTTAATTTCTGTCATTTTTAGAAGCGTGAAAGTCCAAGGTCTAAGGAAATGAGAGGTTATGGGAGATTTCCTTGATCTTTGATTCTGCTGTACAGAATCACAGTACAGATGCAGACAGTGTCTTTCTCATACCGCTCTGTATGCACCTGATAATGAGTTTTATTAGATCCATTGCAACATGAACAGCAATCTCCATGCTTGTACATACACTTTAAGTTTTTTAGAGGTCTGTTTTTGTCTCGCATCTCAGTGAGTGACAGCAAACCTTGGCCAATGTCCAATAAGATTCTCTCTTAAAATTAAATTTGGAGAGGCAAACTCTGGGTGAAGTTGATCATATGTTCATAGGTGCAATTACTTAGGTGTGATACTTAGTTAAAAATAGTAGGTATGCATTAATACAGCAACCTAAGACAACTACAGTGAAATAAGGAGGGGGAAAATTAGGCTTACAAGATTAGGCATCTGCCTCTTTCAACATTCATCCATCCCTCCTCCAGATTGCTTTTGCCATTTTGCCATATGTTACCTTCTATTTTCTGTTTGCTTACAAGGATAGCTAGTTTAAAGGAGCCAAAATCATCTACAAAGTTTATTTTCAAGAAAATGGCTAAGAAATCAAAGGAATTCTATACTGATTTCGATTTTCTTATGAGAATGTTAAATTGAACATAAATTGAGTTTTATGATATTTTTCTGTTAGAAGACATTCTTTTTCTCAAAGATATCAAGCATGACAGCTATTGTTAAAGATACCACAGAAGCTTTTGTCATTGATACTCAAAAGCTAAGTGGTCTGAACAAACACATTGAATGTGATCCACATACATGTCTTACACATAGTCATTTAAATTGCCAATATTTTTAGTACATTTTAATTCTGTATTTTACATCCTTTCATTGGAACATTCATTTTTTGGCAGGAGAAGTCATCAGAAACACTGTTTAAGTGCAGTAAAAAATATTAATAACCTATACATCTTTCTTTACATTAGAATCATAGAATCACAGAATGGTTTGGGCTGGAAGATCATCCAATTCCAACCCCCTTTCCATAGGCAGGGATAGCTTCCACTAGACCAAGTTCCTCAAAGCCCCATCCAGCCTGGCCTTGAACACTTCCAGGGATGGGGCATCCACCACTCCTCTGGGAAACCTGTCCTGGTATCTCACCACTCTCACAGTAAAGACTTTCTTCCTAATATCTAGTGTAAACCCCCCCTCTTCCAGTCTAAAAGTGTTATCCCTTACCCTGTCACTACACTCCCAGATCAAAAGTCCCCCCCCATCTTTCCTGTAGGCCCCCTTTATTACTGGAAGGTGACTATAAGGTCTCCCTGGAGTCTTCTCTTCTCCAGGCTGAACAACTCCAACTCTCTCAGCCTGTCCTCACAGCAGAGGGGCTCCAGCCCTCTCATCATCTTCATGGCCTCCTCTGGACCCGCTCCAATAGGTCCATGTCCTTCTTATGTTGAGGGCTCCAAAGCTGGATGCAGAGTTCCAGGTGGGGTCTCATGAGAGCAGAGTAGAGGGACAGAATCACCTCCCATGACCTGCCAACCACGCTTCTTTTGATGCAGCCCAGGATGCGGGTGGCTTTCTGAGTGCAAGCGCACATTGCTGGCTCATGTTGAGCTTCTCATCCACCAACAATCCGAAGTCCTTCTCCTCAGGGCTGCTCTCAATCCAGCTTGTATTTGTGCTTGGGATTGCCCAAACCCACATGCAGGACCTGGAACTTGGGCTTTGGATATTGAGCCATTGACCACAAATCTTTTTAAGTGTGACTGTCCAGTCAATTCCTTATCTGCCGAGTGGTCCATCCATCAAATTCATGTCTCTCTGAGTTAAAGACAAGGATGTCATGTAGGACAGTGTCAAATGCTTTGCACAAGTCTAGGTAAATGATTAGCTGAAAAGAAAAAAAATATCCTATGTTGGTATCAATTTAAAGAAAAAGGAAAAGTACATATNCCTCTGGGAAACCTGTCCTGGTATCTCACCACTCTCACAGTAAAGACTTTCTTCCTAATATCTAGTGTAAACCCCCCCTCTTCCAGTCTAAAAGTGTTATCCCTTACCCTGTCACTACACTCCCAGATCAAAAGTCCCCCCCCATCTTTCCTGTAGGCCCCCTTTATTACTGGAAGGTGACTATAAGGTCTCCCTGGAGTCTTCTCTTCTCCAGGCTGAACAACTCCAACTCTCTCAGCCTGTCCTCACAGCAGAGGGGCTCCAGCCCTCTCATCATCTTCATGGCCTCCTCTGGACCCGCTCCAATAGGTCCATGTCCTTCTTATGTTGAGGGCTCCAAAGCTGGATGCAGAGTTCCAGGTGGGGTCTCATGAGAGCAGAGTAGAGGGACAGAATCACCTCCCATGACCTGCCAACCACGCTTCTTTTGATGCAGCCCAGGATGCGGGTGGCTTTCTGAGTGCAAGCGCACATTGCTGGCTCATGTTGAGCTTCTCATCCACCAACAATCCGAAGTCCTTCTCCTCAGGGCTGCTCTCAATCCAGCTTGTATTTGTGCTTGGGATTGCCCAAACCCACATGCAGGACCTGGAACTTGGGCTTTGGATATTGAGCCATTGACCACAAATCTTTTTAAGTGTGACTGTCCAGTCAATTCCTTATCTGCCGAGTGGTCCATCCATCAAATTCATGTCTCTCTGAGTTAAAGACAAGGATGTCATGTAGGACAGTGTCAAATGCTTTGCACAAGTCTAGGTAAATGATTAGCTGAAAAGAAAAAAAATATCCTATGTTGGTATCAATTTAAAGAAAAAGGAAAAGTACATATGCAAGACTCACTTTTTCTGTACTATTTTTTCTGACCAATAAAGTCCACAGACAGTTCTTTCTACCCAGCATGCTACTTCTGTTTTCTGAAGTAATAGTTTTAGTTACTTACATTAATTTAAATTTGTTTTAGTTGAAAAAGTAAAAATCTATAAAAGAAAAAAGCATTTAATCACTTGCTTCCAGTCTGTCTAGACAGTTGGCAGCATTTTGCAAGCCTCTTGTGATGATTTGATGGTTTTCCATATTTTCCCATTTTTTTCATCCTCTATTGACTTTTTTTCTTTTTTTTTTTTTTCTTTTTTCACTTCAGGTCTCTATTCTTACTCGATTTTATTCCCTGCCTGGACATTCATTTAACCCCTAACAAGTTCCTACTGTGTCTTGAGTTCTCGAGTTCCTTGTTAAGAGACATATGAGTGAAGACACTGAAATTTTTAAGTAGTAAATGGTAGAAAAATTCAAATCCTTTTGGGGATAACCCCAAAAAAGATCTAACTCAAAGTCAGCTTGTAGTCTTCTATCTGCTACAATTTCATCTCCTCTCCTCTCCTGTCCTCTCCTCTCCTGTCCTCTCCTCTCCTGTCCTCTCCTGTCCTGTCCTGTCCTCTCCTGTCCTGTCCTGTCCTCTCCTGTCCTGTCCTGTCCTGTCCTGTCCTGTCCTGTCCTCTCCTCTCCTCTCCTCTCCTCTCCTCTCCTCTTAACCAGACCATCCTCTAGCTTTTCCAGTGCATTAAAGGTTAGTAAACTTGTAATAACTTTCTCAATTTAAATAAACACGAGAACACATGCTTGGGACATTTGTACTTTTATCATAGTTGTTTTCAAAAGTAATAGTTAGATAAACTATCTAAATGTGAATTCTTGTAACCATAAAATGTTGTCTATACCCTTAGAAAACAATTCTTTCTTGATTTTGAAATACAAGTGAAAAAATACACCAGATGCACTTTTTGTTTATTGTTTCAGGGAACAAACATGGATTTAAATCACTTATATTATAAGATAGAATTCCAAATTATGTTATATCTGTGTTTGTAATTAGAGGGCAGAACAGATGGTGGAGTCTTAGTTTAAAGGAATATGTCTATTAAAGTAATGCGTGCTGCCAAGTATTTGTTCCAAATCACAAAATGTCCATTCATGATATTTTCAGAAGAAACTGGCAGTCTGAGAGACAGCTACTTCTTCGGGAGAGTTTAATCAATTAAAAAAAAAAAAAAGAAAAAAGAAAAGAGGTAAACAAGGCATTTTTACGATTGTCTGCTAATAAAGTCCAAGGCTAGGATTAGTAACTATTCTTCATAAAAGAAACACAAAACTATAAAGATTTTGTTAGATACTCATAGAACTACACGGGTTGGACTGTGAGACAATATGAAATATATACATTTTTACTTTAAATAAACATACTTTGACATGTAAACAATTTTAAGTAGTTATAAGAATGCTTTTATGACAGGCATCTGTGAAAACGTAACTTTTTATTTCCTTGAGACTCATACTGAGACTCCAGAATTTTGCATGCAATTTCAACATTTTCTATACCTTTCCTTTTCACTGATTTTTGTACCTAAGACTGCTGGCTGGTTTCCTTTTTTAAGAACAGTTCTCAGCACAGCAAAATTTCACCTCCTAGTGTGAAGTCATCATCACAGTGGCTCAAGAGAAGAGACAGAAAGGTGTTGACAGTAACCAGACAGGTGTAAAGGAGACGCTTAATTTCATCCCTGTTAACAGATTATTTTTTGCAGCCTGTAGCCAGCTAAGTACAGAGCAGTAAGCTTTTGTCAAGCATGTAATCAATGAGATGGAACGTGCTCAAGTGTTTTCTTTTCTCCACTCTTCAAGAGCATCAAAGACATTTTTTATAGAAACTTTGCTAAGGTTTTCTGGAAAGTTTCATTGTTTTTCATCTAATTCTAGTCTTAACAAATAAGCACTTTCTGACAGAGTCTAGATTTTTTATTTTGTTTTTATTTTTCCCAGGAAAATAACATGTAGATGTTTCTAAATAAAAAAAAAAATTACAGAAAAAGCTGTTTAAAACCACCTGACATTTCAAATATTTTAGGATATATTCATGAAGTTAAAAAAAAACCCTATGTTTTTAATTCAAATTAATAAAGGCTAGTTATAGCATAAGCTTCAAAATGTTTTTATGGTTTTGAAAGTACAATTCAGAATGTGATTGCATTCTCTTATTTCTAAATATTCCCATCTACGGTGAGTTCTGAACATTATGGTTTCATAGATGATCATGAATGTTATTCAGGTAAAGTGGCTGCTAAAAAGTGCTTATGCCCAGAAGAAAGTTTGCTCGGTTTGCTCAGGGACAAGGAATACATTAGATACTGTTGTTAATTTAGTACAGTTCATGATTCCTGTTATTCAGCAAGATCTCAGATCCTAGAATGAAATTTTCTTGTCATTTTTAATCCAGCTTGGCAGACAGTCTTTTCTTCCCTGATGACATATTTTTGTTTCCTAGGACTCCTGCTTTATTCATGTGCAGGAGAGGGATGAATAAGATAAATGGGAGAGAAAAGAATGTTTATATTTAAACTCTGGATTGTAGTGCATGATAGATGGGCTCTTTTCCCAGACCTGACAGACTTCCAGCCCGGATAAAAATTGTGAAACAATTGTATCTCTAACACTTAAAAGATGTTTGCCTCTGATTCTTCAAATTTAACTTATGACACTTTTAATTCTGAATATGAATAGTTTTCTCCTGAGTGTTTATATATCATATATATCCTATTAGTACTTTTTTTCATAAAAACACAACTATAAAATACTATCCCATTGTTCTCCTACAAAACTACTAAAATACCTTTGAGAAATTCACAAAGCAGAATTGTAGAAACAACTGTAACATATCTTTAAGAGAAGATAAAGTAAGATCTCTGTAAATGTTTCAAATGCCAGAAGGAGTCAGATTCTTGCTGGTGTATTTTAAAATAGCAAATTAAAGCCTGTCATGGATTTTTATATGCATTTTTCTTTCCTATTATTCTAGTCCGCCATTTGGCAGAGAGATAAAAACATTAATTAGGAGTAGGTGTGCATTTGAAATGCTAGCTTTCCCACATAGTTTATGCTTTAAATTTTAGTAATTATTCAAAAACCTGAAAGAAACAAATTTACTAAAAATAGGGTGCTGTTTAGGCTGCAGACTGTTCCTAGAAATTTAGTTGTGATCTTGAACCAGATCCTAAAATAGAAGCTAAATTCCTAATACAAGATTCAGCAGAATTGTGGATTCTCAACTCTAAAATTGCTATTACAATCCTATTGATTGCTGTTCCCTTAATCTTGAAAATAAACAACTCATAAGATATCTTCAAGTCCGACCTAGCCTTTTTGGATATCAGTAAGTGACTCAGATTGGGGTTAGATATCAGCAAAGAAACCCCTCTTCAGATATATTTAGCAAACAAAACATCTAGAAAGGGTTATTGAGAACATATATTTTGCTCTTAAGAACAAAAGGTCTTTGTAGTCAAGCCAAAAGAGAAAACCTGATTAAAACAAATACATTTAAGTACTCTAAAGTAGATAATAGGTTCGTTCTAAAGCACAACACAATAAGAGAAAATACATAACTGAAACCTAATCTTGTAAGTAGGGCAAAAAGAACAAGTAATATCTTAATATTCTAGAGGGGTTTTTTTGGTAGAAAATCAATACATTCTGCTTACTACTTTTCTGCTCTGCACTGAAGTTGTCATGATGAGCCATCTGTAGTTCTTACAGCACCTGAAACCACTGCAAGCGTTTAGTATGGAGTTTGAATTCATGAGAAAGATGAGTAAGATAGTCAACCTACTTACTATACAAGCTTATTTCTTGGATAAGATCTGGCTTCTTAGTTCAAAGAGGATAGGTAGAAAGCACATTTAAGTTGCATACAGTTATCTTCTCCTGTTGCCAATATACTACTGAAGTCCAGAAGCACCTTCTCTCTCGTGAACTTAGACATCATAATGTAAGGGACACTGAGTAAGTCTCCAGACCTCTGTGACCAAGTTTTCCTAAGTAATAAGAACCAGCCTTTCCTAGTGTGTAATATAGATGCAAACAGATACATGTATTACTCCCATGGTGAGAACCGCTTCTGCAGTCTTCTAGAAATTTTCAAATAGTTAAATTTTCAAATTAAATTAAATGTATAGAGCACTATCTGGAAGAGAATTTGAATCCTGAGATGTTCTTAGTTTCTGTCTTTGTAATTTCGTACTGCTCCAAATCAAATACTTGTCTATTTCCATAATTAAAAAAAAATAATAAAATCCTACAACAACTATAGCACTGTAGAGTTGGACTGAAAGTTAAAGGCCTGATTACCTTTATGTTCCCCTCCCTGCAGGAAAGGGCTTCATTTGGAACAGATGGGTTGTTGAGTGTTTTCGCACCTGAGATTCCCTGTCACTAGCATAAATGTGCAGGGAATTATGCACATCATTTACTATGCATCTCATTTCCCTAAGCTATGTTCAGCTGGACACTGTACTCTCTGCCCTTCACTTTCATGGACAATAAAATCTTCTTGAACGTATGCTGGGGAGAAAAGAATTAATCTGTAGAAAAAACCAAACCCCTTGATCTATCAGTGAAGATAATTCATCTTAAGCATTTCTAATTGAAAGAACACCTTTCATGAAGACTTTGTGTCTGAGGTGTTTGCATCTGTCTTGCTTAACCCCACACTAGGAACACTTAGGAAAATAAATCACTTTATAATGAACAGTGTCGCTGCTTATATTTAAACAAATACTCAGGCAAATCTCTCTTTCAATATCTCTTCTGTCACTAAGGTTGCATGACATTAATCCCTCAAGGGTAGTAGGCATTGCTCATACTCTCACCAGTAAACCAGAAGCCTGAAATTGTCATGTTGCCAGTATGACCTCAAGGGAGGTGACTTGGTTTTTGCATTCCCTTGGAGTAGGTGCTGTCCTTGATATCGATTACCAAGGGAAGGCATTTCCTGCCTGACATAACAAAATCATATATGATCATTTCATTACTTCCTGAGTTCCTGCTCAGTGATAAGTGAATTTGCTTTGAAAGGCCAAGAGGTCAAACAGTGACAACAGTAAGATGGATCATTGCCCTGCTCCTCTGCTTCTATCACCCTGACTGGAGATTTCTAAATAAATAAAACTTTCATGGTACTACTAAAACTTTTAATTTTATTTTTTTTCTATTTCTGTTTACAAGTTAGCAAAAAGAAATCTTAAGTATGTTGCACATACAAAGGGCAGGTTACGTGCCAGACCAAAGAAAAGGCTTTGCAGTGCATAAACTCTTTTTCTTTTTGCCATTGCATACATGTAATCTGTTAGTATTATTACTTTATACATGATTTTACTCACTTCAATGATCTCCCTATCTGTCAAAAAATGCAGATAATTGGTCTAAAAAGATCTCAGTTTATTTTGGCTTCCCAAGGTACATAAGCAAGAATACATGGTGTTCAAATTCAGATCAAACTATCTCTGTGTCCCGCAGATGTTTTTGCACTAGCTCACACTTAATTATATTGGATTTTTAAAAATTAATAGCAAAGCTCCCATTCGCTTCAATACAATTATAGTTTACCCATTGAGGTTAATGGGACTACTAAATTATGCAGATTTTTTCTGACATTTAAGATTTTGAAGGGTTTTTATTTGAATCCAAAGCCATAACCTTTAATTTGCAGCCTATCAACTTCCTTTGGCAAATTGGTTTTGAAAAAGAAGATGAAAAGTGCTTATAATTCTGAAAATGCCTGCATGAGTCTGAAACATTATATTTATTTATGCTTACAGGTGTATTTGTTTTTACTCTGAATGGGTTTTTGTAGTTTGTTGCCACAAGTTCTTTGAGGGAATTAAAAACTCCTTTTATGAAAGCTGGGTTCATCAGATATCAGAAGCAGTTGGAAACAATATTTTCCTCTTAAAGAAGATTCCTGGAGGAATAGAGTGAAAGAAATGTTGCTAGCATCTACATCCGTTGGAGGAAAGTATTTTAGAAGAACACAAAAAAAAAAAAGGGACTGATGAATAAATATCCTGGTCTCAACCTCAGCTTGACTCCAGACAATGGGGAAGGTAATACCTGGCACTCTGTGCAAGGAAATATCTTGATATACATGGTTTTCATCATCAATTACACTCATTTTCTTTACAATAAGGTACTTAAAAAGGATTACCATTGTTACTGAGTTTTTTGACTGAGATGAAGCTCTAGTGGCTTAAACTCAGTGCTATACATCAATAAAATAAGTGTATAGAACTATGGTGCTCTGTTTTTACCAGACAGCACTGGAAGTGATACGGGAAGATTATGAGGACAAATCATATGCTTCACAGTACAATCTTGTACTTTCAGCTACAGCTTCAGCACTACCATCATTCACTATCTTCAGCCATCATGGCTTAGTTGTTGTTATTGCATTATCAAACACATATTTGCTTTTTGTTTCTTTTTACCTGCAGCTCTGTCAAGATTTTTATCAGACATCTGCTCCATACCAAAGAAGCACTTTCAAGCCTGTGATCTTCAGGTGGTGTTACTGTCGCAGTACAAAGCTGCGTGTCCTCCAAGTTCACGACAAAGGTAGTATTACTCTCCTCTTTGATACTCAAACACCAGTGAATTGTTGAGTTTCCCCAGCATGGGATCTAATAGTAAATGCAATAAATGCTAAGTATACACATACAAGATATTTTTCATGTCTTATTTTGCCATGTTAATCAACTAATGTGCCTCCCTTTCTTTCTCTTTCTTCCCTAGGGATAGCAGAACAACAGCAATTTGAGGCATAACAGTAGGCCTGGCTGAAATAGATGTGAACACACTGATTAAAAAGTAATTCTATTGTGTGCACATCCTGGAAAAACATGACATTAATTAATTAGACTACCTACTCAATGAGAGATAAGTAATCAAGATTACAATTATCTTTTCATTCCATGTCCACACAGTGCTGCGATATAATACAAATAAGTAACAATAATAATTAATAATAGTAAAATTTTGTTCTGATTCTGGTCTCACAAAAATTAGTAGTATTTCCATTAGTAACTTTATTGAAAATTGGTGTGATTTTCTGAAAACTTGAGAAAATCCCATCTAGTACAAACCATGTAATTCACATTGTCTGATTTGCTTGTTGTTTTCAGAGGAGACAAGGAAGCTTTCCAAGCAGAGGTATTCTGCGGAAATGCATTAACTCACGGAAGTTCTGGGTCCCCCATATTTTTCCTTTTGAAAGTCCCAGTCCACCAAACTGTCTCTATAAAGCAAATGAAAGGTGGTAGCCCTTTTAAGTAACACCACTGGGTTATATATTTTCAGTTTCGGATTTATATCACTTCCTTCTTTCTACTAAATAACTGATTCAAACACGTGACTTCTTCAAATTTCTTTGATTCTTAGGTACAAAATACACTGAATAACTCAGGCATTTTCGACTAAGGGCAGAGGAGAAGTGCCTATACTACTTTGCTCTTTTGATTCTACAGTCCTTGAAGCCTTCTGTGATAGCAGGAAGGGATGGCCGAAACAGTTTTTTCTGACTCCTCAGTCACACCCCTGCCGAGGAATACACACTCATGGCCTGAGAAATACAGAAAATATTCTTTTGTTCAGTGCATGTACTGATTAATACAGATGTACCTTTTCACCATTAGCTGTAATCTACTGGTCTGTTACTCCCATACTTTCTGTAAAGACGCTCCATAATTTCTGTGCCAACATCACAAAAACTTGTGTTCCTTGGCAGTGAATTACCTGACAAAATCCAATAAACAAGTGACATCATTTTATGCCTGTCTGCCAATGTGTCATAGCTCAGATGTGTGTTTACCTCTGAGGGCTTAGAAGTAAAAGACTACCTCTCTCCAGCAACCCTTAAATATTATCAACTGTCCAAAGCTAGGAATGCCAAACTGCCATTATTACATTATAAATTTACCTGAAGGTCTAAGGCTCAGGTGAACAGAAGTCTAAGAACATCTGAAAATTATGAAAAATTATCTGTAATTTTGATAATAATGAAGAAGCAGTTACTCATGTTAATGAGGGTTTTTGCCGTAATATTTGTTAAATAACAATTTGTTTCTGAAATATTCAATTATTAACTATTGGGTAGCCATTATTTTTGTTGTCTGAAGGCAGAGATCTAATTCACAGAGAAATTTTATCAAAGGGCAGCCACTAGCTCAAACAGGTAGGTTAA
Organism: Chionis minor; assembly: GCA_013398295.1. Lineage (NCBI taxonomy): Eukaryota > Metazoa > Chordata > Aves > Charadriiformes > Chionidae > Chionis > Chionis minor. The sequence continues at coordinate 222,336 of VZSF01000212.1, forward strand.
TCATACTGGTTGGAAGAGACCTTTAAGATCATCAAGCCTAACTATTAAACTAGCACTGCAAAAACCACCACTAAACCACTGCCAAAACCACCATGTCCCTCAGCACTACATCTACATATCTTTTAAATACCTCCAGGGATGGCAATTCCACCACTTCCTTAGGCAGCCTGTTCCAATGCTTGACAGCCCAATCATGGAAGAATTTTTTGCTACCATCCAATCTAAACCTCCCCTGGCATAACTTGGCATCATTTCCTCTTTTCCTATCACTGGTTACTTGGGAGAAGAGACCAACCCCCACCTCTACAGCCTCCATTCAGGTAGTTGTAGAGACCGTTAAGGTCTTCCCTCAGACCCTCTTCTCCAGACTGAACAAGTCCAGTTCACTCAGCCACTCCATGAGACATGTGCTCCAGACCCCTCACCAGCTTTGTTGCCCTTCTCTGGACATGCTCCAGCACCCTAGCGTCTCTCTTGTAGTGAGGGGCCCAAAACTGACCAAAGTATTCAAGGTGGGGCCTCACCAGTGCTGAGTACAGGGGGATGATCACCTCCCTAATCCTGCTGAACTCACCTTGTCTGATACAGGCCAGGATGCTGTTGGCCGCCTTGGCCACCCAGGCACACTGATGGCTCATATTCAGCTGGCTGTCCACCAACACGCCCAGGTCCTTTTACACTAGGCATCTTTCCAGCCACTCTTCCCCAAACCTGTAGCACTGTATGGGGTCATTGTGACCCAAGTGCAGGACCCAGCACTTGGCCTTGTTCAACCTCGCACCATTGGTCTTGTCTCATCAATCCAGCCTGTTCAGGTCCTTTTGTAGGGTCATCCTACCCTCAAGCAGGTCGACAGTCCCACGTAACTTGGTGTCGTCTGCAAACTTACTGAGGCTGCACTCAGTCCCCTCTTCCAGGTCATTGATAAAGATAATAAAGAGAACCCAGTCCCAGTGCTGAGCCCTGGGGAACACTACTTGTGACCGTCCACCAACTGGATTTAACGCCATTCATCACCACTCTTTAGGTCCAGCCTTTCTTGCCAGTTTCTGACCCAACAAAGCGTACACCCATCCAAGTCATGAGCAGCATTAAATACCTTAGCCTTTTCCTCATCCTTTGTCACTGTGCTTCCCCCTGCATCCAATAAAAGATGGAGATTCTTAGTCCTCCTTTTGTTGTTAATGTATTTATAGACATATTTTTTATGGCCCTTTACAGGAGTAACCAGATTAAGTTCTAGATTCCTTTCAGTATCTGAAGGGAGCCTACAGGAGAGCTGGAAAGGGACTCTTTGTCAGGAAGTCTAGGGATAGGACAAGGGGTAATGGTTTTAAATTGGAAGAGGGGAGATTTAGATTAGATATTAGGAAGAAGTTCTTTACTGTGAGGGTGGTGAGGCACTGGAACAGGTTACCCAGGGAAGTTGTGGAGGCCCCATCCCTGGAAGTGTTTAAGGCCAGGCTGGATGGGGCTTTGAGCAACCTGCT